>BLKR01005627.1:0-76058 GCA_011170035.1 Teleogryllus occipitalis | reverse complement strand
TCTGCTATGAAAAAACTTTAAATAGAATTCGTGAAGCAATTGGTGATAAAAACATTTGGATTTCCATTGATGAAACTACGGACGCTACAGGACGCTATCTAGGTAATGTCGTCATTGGAACTATGGAACCAACTTACTGTGAGTTCTCAACTTTTCTTCTTACATCTGAAGAATTGGAGAAAGCGAATGGTACAACAATTGCTGAATTATTTACAAATTCCTTACTACTTCTGTGACCTGAAGGCATTACGCCATAATAATGTTCTACTTTTCATCACTGACGCTGCCCCGTACATGAAGAAGGCAGCCAGAGCACTGAAAGTACTCTTCCCGAATATGCTTTATGTGACGTGTTTAATCCATCCATCATCACAGGATTGCTGAAGAGATAAGATCTTTGCATCCTACGGTAGACAAGTTGATTTCAAATACTAAAAAAAGTGTTCTTAAAATCTCCTTCCCGTACCCGGATTTTCAGACAAGAAGCGCCAGGATTAGCTCTTCCTCTACAGCCGATATTGACTACATGGGGAATCTGGATATCCGCTGCTGCGTATTACGCAAATCATCTAGACGTATTTAAGGTTCCGTATTTAAATCCGCGACGTATTTAAGGTTCTACCAGAAAATGAAGCTGCATCAGTACGTGAAGTGAAGAAGCTTTTGAGTAATGCAAAACTAAACAGTGAACTTGCGTTTATCCTCGCACATTATGGAAAGTTGCCTCAAATAATTGCAAATCTGGAAAAAAGGGGCGAAAACCTTGTGTCAGCCATGAAAGTCTTTCAAGAAACATTAGAGGGTTTAATGCAGGTGCCTGGAGAAAAAGGTTTAGCTGTAGCGCAAAAGTGTCGTTAGCGCGAATGAGGATTTGGAAAAACTGAAAACAATTTGTAGTGTTCTGAGCGGTGTACTTGGAGTTGATATTGATATGACTCCAAATTCAATAGCCTGCTTTATTAATGCTCCCATTTCTTCGGTTGAAGTTGAAAGGTCATTTTCGGCTGTGAAGAATATTCTTTCGGACAGACGGTTAAGTTTAAATGTAGAAAATCTGAAGAAATATTTAATAGTAATGTGCAACCAAGAAAACAAAGATCAAGTTTCCATGTAAATGTTTATGTATGATTCAGTATTAATATAAAAACTTATTCATTTGAATCATAACAAAATTCTTTTCACTTCATTTCCTTTTCTATTATCATTTGTTAGATTTTACAAGATTTTCTGTACCCTGCCATAGCGAGAATAAATGCCTTTTTAGTGCCTATTTTCGTAAAAATAAATGCCTTTTTGCCTGCCTATTTCAGCCGAAATAAATGCCTGAACTTCCGGGCTCTAGTCATAAGATACGAAAAGTCTTAGAATAACTGCCCTGGAAATGGCAAAATGCGTGACAATTTGGCTAACATGTTATATGCGTGTGTGTGTTTATCTAGGGCACTAATACATTACTACGGATTATGAAAGTAACTAAAGACACATCGGAAAACATGAAAATAGGATCAGTTACGGAAACGGCCGCGCGCTCATGTGATAAGCCTGTGTTGTGACGACGAAACCAAATAGGGTTACCCAAGACCAGGCATTAGCCTTTTGTGTGTGCCTGGTTTTAATGTCTAGGTGTTAAGTGATGCTCTTGGGTTTACGACTACGTCTGTTTATGAGGTATGTGATAACGGTTTTGCCTGGCGTTCACATCCTGAAATTTGTCTTTGCGAGTCTTTTTACTTTCTTCCTACCGCCTGCTGTGCGAAAAAACAGCGAATTTCTGGCCAAAACATTCTTTTATGACAGGGCCCTGGCAACGAAGATGTGGATAAATCCAGGTGCTAAAATTTAGATAGAAAGTCCTGTAACACGTGGTGTACCCAGAATCCGTTTTCTGAGCCTTTGATGAAATCGAATGAGGCTAAACCTTCGTTAGAGGCTAAACCTTCCAGCCGATTTTTTCCAAAATTCGTATTCCCCTGTCGATCTGGCTGATGACGCGGTCCCTTGAATTTGAAACCGGTATGTTCCTTTTTTTTTTTTTTTTTTTTTTTTGGCAGGTTGTACTTTACATGAAGCACCTGGGATATTTTCAAAATTAAAAAAAAAATGCTTCATCGTTTGTGATTAAATTTTGTTGTTGGAGAGTGTGAAGGACATTTAAGAGAATGGTGCAGGTCTCATTCTCATTGTCATTGAATACTCTGATTTTTTTTTTTTTTAATTCAAAAAAGTTTCGGCGTATTTCGACTAAACTTGTGAAGATATTTCTTTTCCTTAATGAAAACTGTTCCTTCAAAATAGATATTGCGAGAAGGTCGTGTACAATTTTTCGTAAATTTGAGTATTTTTCGCGTAATTCTGCATGAAAATACGGGCGAAAAAGTTCGTGGTTTTAGCACCGCTAGTTCTGTTCGGACGATGTAAGGAAAGTTTCGCATGAATTAAATTTGCAAAGTAGTTTTTATTTTTAGAAGATTGTAGTGTGGCAGCAAAAACATTTTTTTGACAGATAATAGCGTATTGTGGGTCCATAAAATAGAAAAAGTGAAAAAATCTTATGCCTGCAACGAGTAAATTATTAATTCCTCTAAGTAATTTTGCGTGAAATAAAACCATTTTAAAATCAAGGTGTTGTAAATAGGCCTCAACTTTTTCCCTTATTTTTTTTTCTCGAATAGAGAGAAAAGAACTCATAGAAATGTTCGCATTTTCGGCGAGCTCTCATTTAACAGTTTAAAATTGGAAACAACTATTGAATGTCATGCTCATTTTTAAAAGAATGGGAAATGAAAATGTGTTAGCGTTAACAATGTTCGCATTTCAAGTTACATTTTTTCGAACCTTTACAACTTCAATATTGAATCTAGATATTTCATTTTTAATGCAATATTTTGTTGCAATAATATTCCACCGTTAAATTAATTTATGTACATATTTTTTTAAAATATTTGTTTGTCGTGTAATTTTTGCTTTCTCGTATACATACGTATATACGGGAGTAACATAGGTAGTATAGAGAAAGTTATGTAATGTTGCGGAAAATCGATTTCCAGATTTCAACGGAAATACGTTTTGAGGTTCCATGATACCGAAAAAATGGTTCTTTTCAAAACCGTCCGTCCGTCTTTCCATCAGAGTACTAGCGCCTAAACAACACGTACGATCTTTTCCAAATTGAACTCCTTGTTTATGTGGCTCTAGTTGAAGCTTTGAAATTTTGAAAAACATTCTTTAAAATTGGGGGGGGGGTACATTGCATGAAGCCCCCCGGGCATTTTGAAGGTGGCATAGGTCCGATTTTCGCGGTTAATTCCGAATTTTCGAAAATTTCAAAAGTTTGATTTTTCGGCGTCTTTCTAAAACTCCAAAATCAAAGATAAACATTTTTGCTTCAAATGAAGTTTGTTGCTCATAATCAGTTTTTTAAAAATTAAGTTCAATTTTAAACAATTACAAAAACAAGACTTTCTCAAAAAGGCTCCAAATTTTGCCTTTAAATATTTGGTATGGATAGTGATAAATAAACTGTATAAGATGTTAAAAAAACTCAAACGCCATTTTCTCAAAAAGTCTCCAAATTTCTTCATCAAACTTTCCAACGGATAGTGGTAATGACACTATTTAACTTGACGTAAAGTTCATTTTTGTGAATTATTTTTTTTTCTTTTTCAACAATACGCAATTATTTTTTAAATCTCTCACGGCGTTAATATGCACATTTCAATGGATTTGTAAACATTATTGAATTTGTGAATGGAAGTTCTTTAAATTACTTCAAATGAAGTTTTTCGAAAACTCAATAGTTTCCTGTAAAAAAGAGCTTCAAATTTCGCATTTACAGTAACGCTTAACGTCGTTTTTTATTAAAGACGGCTCCAAATTTTTCAATGAAGATTGCAATTTAGGATAATGTTTAAGTCTAATATTCTTAAAATAATATTTCGGTTCTAGTTTTGGAAACCGAAAAGTTGAGAAAATGTTAAAAAAAATAACTTCAAATGAAGTTTTTCGAAAACTCAATAGTTTCCTGTAAAAAAGAGCTTCAAATTTCGCATTTACAGTAACGCTTAACGTCGTTTTTTATTAAAGACGGCTCCAAATTTTTCAATGAAGATTGCAATTTAGGATAATGTTTAAGTCTAATATTCTTAAAATAATATTTCGGTTCTAGTTTTGGAAACCGAAAAGTTGAGAAAATGTAAAAAAAAAAAATTGGCGGCGATAAATGGCAGCTGGCAAGAAAGATGAGGGAAATGTACGTTTTGGGATCCACTGATACCGAAAAATTGTTAAAGTCTGTCTGTCTCTGTCATTGTCTGCCTGTTCTGTCATTGTCTGCCTGTCTCTGTCATTGTCTGCCTGTCTCTGTCATTGTCTGCCTGTCTCTGTCATTGTCTGCCTGTCTCTGTCATTGTCTGCCTGTCTCTGTCATTGTCTGCCTGTCTCTGTCATTGTCTGCCTGTCTCTGTCATTGTCTGCCTGTCTCTGTCATTGTCTGCCTGTCTCTGTCATTGTCTGCCTGTCTCTGTCATTGTCTGCCTGTCTCTGTCATTGTCTGCCTGTCTCTGTCATTGTCTGCCTGTCTCTGTCATTGTCTGCCTGTCTCTGTCATTGTCTGCCTGTCTCTGTCATTGTCTGCCTGTCTCTGTCATTGTCTGCCTGTCTCTGTCATTGTCTGCCTGTCTCTGTCATTGTCTGCCTGTCTCTGTCATTGTCTGCCTGTCTCTGTCATTGTCTGCCTGTCTCTGTCATTGTCTGCCTGTCTCTGTCATTGTCTGCCTGTCTCTGTCATTGTCTGCCTGTCTCTGTCATTGTCTGCCTGTCTCTGTCATTGTCTGCCTGTCTCTGTCATTGTCTGCCTGTCTCTGTCATTGTCTGCCTGTCTCTGTCATTGTCTGCCTGTCACTGTCTGCCTGTCTCTGTCACTGTCTGCCTGTCTCTGTCACTGTCTGCCTGTCTCTGTCACTGTCTGCCTGTCTCTGTCACTGTCTGCCTGTCTCTGTCACTGTCTGCCTGTCTCTGTCACTGTCTGCCTGTCTCTGTCACTGTCTGCCTGTCTGTGTCACTGTCTGCCTGTCTGTGTCACTGTCTGCCTGTCTGTGTCACTGCCTGTCTGTGTCACTGTCTGCCTGTCTGTGTCACTGTCTGCCTGTCTGTGTCACTGTCTGCCTGTTTGTCATGGTCTGCCTGTCTCTGTCACTGTCATTGTCTTTGTCACTGTCCGTCGTTGTCTCTGTCGTTGTCTCTGTCTCTGTCACTGTCTGTCTGTCGTTGTCTCTGTCTCTGTCACTGTCTGTCGTTGTCTCTGTCTCTGTCACTGTCTGTCGTTGTCTCTGTCTCTGTCACTGTCTGTCGTTGTCTCTGTCACTGTCGTTGTCTGTCTCTGTCACTGTCTGTCGTTGTCTCTGTCTCTGTCACTGTCTGTCTGTCGTTGTCTCTGTCACTGTCTGTCGTTGTCTCTGTCTCTGTCACTGTCTGTCTGTCGTTGTCTCTGTCACTGTCTGTCTGTCGTTGTCTCTGTCACTGTCTGTCTGTCGTTGGCTCTGTCTCTGTCACTGTCTGTCTGTCGTTGGCTCTGTCTCTGTCACTGTCTGTCTGTCGTTGGCTCTGTCTCTGTCACTGTCTGTCTGTCGTTGGCTCTGTCTGTCTGTCGTTGGCTCTGTCTCTGTCACTGTCTGCCTGTCGTTGGCTGTGTCTGTCTGTCTGTCTGCCTGTCGTTGGCTGTGTGTCTGTCTGCCTGTCGTTGGCTGTGTGTCTGTCTGCCTGTCGTTGGCTGTGTGTCTGTCTGTCTGCCTGTCGTTGGCTGTGTCTGTCTGTCTGTCTGCCTGTCGTTGGCTGTGTGTCTGTCTGTCTGCCTGTCGTTGGCTGTGTCTGTCTGTCTGCCTGTCGTTGGCTGTGTCTGTCTGTCTGTCTGCCTGTCGTTGGCTGTGTGTCTGTCTGTCTGCCTGTCGTTGGCTGTGTCTGTCTGTCTGCCTGTCGTTGGCTGTGTGTCTGTCTGCCTGTCGTTGGCTGTGTGTCTGTCTGCCTGTCGTTGGCTGTGTGTCTGTCTG
This sequence comes from Teleogryllus occipitalis, assembly GCA_011170035.1. Taxonomy (NCBI): domain Eukaryota; kingdom Metazoa; phylum Arthropoda; class Insecta; order Orthoptera; family Gryllidae; genus Teleogryllus; species Teleogryllus occipitalis. The sequence continues at coordinate 70,014 of BLKR01005627.1, read as the reverse complement.
CCTGTCGTTGGCTGTGTGTCTGTCTGCCTGTCGTTGGCTGTGTGTCTGTCTGTCGCCTGTCGTTGGCTGTGTGTCTGTCTGTCTGCCTCGCCGTTGGCTGTGTGTCTGTCTGCCTGTCGTTGGCTGTGGCCCGTCTGCCGTCGTTGGCTGTGGGGCCTGTCTGCCTGTCGTTGGCTGTGTGTCTGTCTGCCTGTCGTTAGCTGTGTGTCTGTCTGCCTGTCGCGTTGGCTGTGTGTCTGGGTTCGCCTGTCGTTGGCTGTGTGTCTGTTCGCCTGTCGCTGTTGCTTAGGTTCGTCTTTCGTCTGTCGTTGGCTGTGTGTCTGTCTGCCTGTCGTTGGCTGTGTCTGTCTGCCGTTGGCTGTGTGTCTGTCTGCTCGTTGGCTGTGTGTGTCTGTCTGCCTGTCGTTGGCTGTGTCTGTGCCTGTCTGTCTGCCTGTCGTTGGCTGTGTGTGTCTGTCTGCCTGTCGTTGGCTGTGTGTCTGTCTGTCTGCCTGTCGTTGGCTGTGTGTCTGTCTGTCTGCCTGTCGTTGGCTGTGTCTGTCTGTCTGTCTGCCTGTCGTTGGCTGTGTGTCTGTCTGTCTGCCTGTCGTTGGCTGTGTCTGTCTGTCTGCCTGTCGTTGGCTGTGTCTGTCTGTCTGTCTGCCTGTCGTTGGCTGTGTGTCTGTCTGTCTGCCTGTCGTTGGCTGTGTCTGTCTGTCTGCCTGTCGTTGGCTGTGTGTCTGTCTGCCTGTCGTTGGCTGTGTGTCTGTCTGCCTGTCGTTGGCTGTGTGTCTGTCTGCCTGTCGTTGGCTGTGTGTCTGCCTGTCGTTGGCTGTGTGTCTGTCTGGTGTGATAGGAATTGCAACCACCACCTTCCCCTTCTTTAACCCAGCCTTTGGGTTTTACACACTTCCCTCTGGCCCTTGGATGTGGCGCAAGAATTACCTAACTCCTCTGACTTTGAATAAAGGTAATTGTTTTCAAACATTATAAGAAAATTCCAGACGTTTTTGTCTTGATCTGATTTTACCCGTTCCTACTGAAACCGCATCAAGGCTTCAGTCACGTCTCCAAGGAAATAAGAGAAATACAAACACTATTACTTCATTCTGCACGTTCTCACAGAGAGATAGTAACTATTACAGGTGTTTTGAAAACTGTCGTTCAAGTAATAAGAAGAAAAATGATCAGAAGAAGCCTCTGAAAGCAGGTCTTATGGGTATATATGGCAGGAAAAGTATCACCAGTCTTCGTACCGATCGAAGAATCAGGGAGATCTGCCTCAAAAATCGTAAAGTGTGTTGCCTCTCTGATTACGATGATTAACACCAAGGGAGTAATAGTTTCCAGAAGGACAGTCCAGAGACTGTTAGCAGAAGAGAACATCATTGGTCGTCGTCCTAACAAAAAACCACTTCTCACCCAGGCTGTGAAGAAGAAGCAACTACAGTGGGCCAGACAACACAGATGTGACTGTTACAGACTGAAGTCGAATAATACAACTTTTTTATATATCTAAAGCAGTAGTGCATTTCACCTTTATTGAAGTGTTGTAATGTTTTACCGGTATGCTTTTTTGACGAATTAACGTTTCAGATTTTGGTCAACTGAAGTTCATTTATCCGACGAAGCTCTGGGGTTCAGCTCCATTGAAAGCAGAGGGTTAAACACCAGGTTAATATGGTGAGGTCTGTGATCTCAGCGAAGGGTATGTGGGGTGCCTGCAGATCGTAGAAGGGACCATGAGACAAAACCAGTACAAGCGAGTATTAGAATCTGCTACTGCCACAGCTCGTTCTTAGAATGGTTTCTGAGTGATTAAGAATACACTATTCACCACCATGCCACATCCGGGGAGTATTACTGCATTCCTGGTACAAAAATATTACCGTTTTGTCTCGGCCGGTGTTATGGATGACCCCGTCACAGCTGATTTACTTCACAGGCAGCTATGAATAAATCGCAGTATAATTCTTTGGATTGGAAAATATGATTGAGGAATGTAAGAGTGATTCACTTCCTTAATTGTTGACCATCCGAAGTGAGGATACGTGATTTTGAGTGAGAAAGAAATAACAGGCAGACGTTTCACATCATTTACGGGCAAGATCTACGGGAATCGTAAATCATCTGGTGCTTCGGAGCCTGCAGCCGGAGAACCAAAGTGAACTTTCTCGACCGTGACACGGAACCTTACTCTCCCGCCACCCCCCCTCCCCCGCGCGGAGCCAAATCGAATCTTGAGGAGACGTCGGTCGGAACGCGCTCATCCTGGAAGACGCCGCGCCGCGCCGTCGCGTCCTGTGCTTCCCTCTCCGCGACGCGCGGGGTCGCCCGGCAGGTGGCCCCGGGTCAGCCGCACGCGCTCGCCCTCGCCCTCGCCCGTGGCGCGCTCCGCGTGTTCGGAGCCCGGACCCGCGCGTAGTGCGCGATATTGACTTTTTCCTGGGGGGGGGGTGCCGCCGGCGCCCGCCCGCTCGCCGCCGCTCGTCGATAAGGTCGGCGCCTTCCGAGAAGGGGGAGGAGGCGGCGCCGGCGGCCTCCCGTGACCACGTGCGTCCCCCGCGCCGGACGCACGTGTGCTCCTGCAAGGCACTGGTGTTTGCGGATCTGCTTTATGCGTCTGCTTAGCGCACGAGGGCATGGAAATGGCTGCTCCGTCAATAGCTCAGGTGGTGAATGCCCAGTTGTGGCTGTCAAGAGAGAGAGAGTTGCAATGTCAGTGCATAACGAGTATTTGAATTGGTAAATGTGGAAAAAGAAGAGTGAACCAGTAGATTGGACAACACAAGATTCTTCGAAAACATGCGGAAATTAATATTGCTCACCCATTTCAAATGAAATATTCAGGATTTGAAACTGTGACATTGAGAGAGAGTGTCGTCCACTGCAGTGTGTGCTTCGTCTGTATTAACGGCGTGCGTAATCGAAATTGGGTATGGATTGTCGTGTTGAATAGGAAATATTTTTCTCTCCAGTTTCTCGAATGAGTTATGAATTAGATGTTGTAAATGAGTCTTTTACGATTGTTCCCATGAAGTTCTTTGGTTATGCGGATTCTAGTAAGATCCTTCATTGCATTTTTGCGACAGCAGGTACCCTCTGAGTATCATATTCTTCACTTTGTAGATATGGTAATATTCTAACTTGTTTATAATCTGGTTTGAGTTTGGATAAATGGCCCTTGTGAAAGAACGGATATAATGAAATTAACGATATTTGTTCTCTTGTGAGGTATTGCCTAAGTGCCGTTTTCAGACATCCCATGAAAATCATCTATGCTTAAGTTAACCTGGGTTAATAAGATGATTTAGGTCAAACTGAATGGAATAATATATTATTTTAAATATTTAGTATTTTAATTCGATTATCGTTTGTCTCCGTAAGGCTTGAGAGCCAATGTAATGCTAATTTTTAATGGTGTAATCATCAATGCTTCTTGTAAACAAATTCCTCGTTAACACGATTTTCTTTGTTACAGGCTACCATAGGCATAGACTTTTTATCGAAGACGATGTACCTCGAAGACAGAACGGTAAGTGATCGCCCTAGACCAGTTGGACAAGGGGGCATTGCACCTGTTCCCTCGGGCGACGTATCTGCGAACTGTAGTGCCAGCGTACGTCACACATCCATGAAGAGCGTTTTCTCGCTAGAAAGGCATTCGGTTGCGTGAAGAATCCTCTTTAGAGAGCTAGTAAGAATCATGAGCGCGACGGTAAAACATTAATTCAAGATGTGTTGATTTCTATGAATGGAGCAGCATACGAAGCCCCTGGGACTTTTTCAAAATAAAAAAAAGGCTCCAAAGTTTTTGATTAAATTTTGTTGTTGGATAGTTGAAGGACGTTTAAGAGAATAGTGCAGGTCTAATTTTCGTTGAAAACCCTGACTTTTTGGAAAATTGCAAAAGTTCAAAATTTTTCCGGAGTCTTCTTACAGCTAATATATTAAATATAGTTTTTTTCCATAATGAAATCTGTTCCCTAAAGATATATTTTGAAATAAGGTCATATACAATTATTCAGAATTCCGAAAATTTGACCGGGAGCGGTAGCTCAGTGCATCAACTGATGTCACTGCAGCGCCTCTGACCGGGAGGTCCTAGGTTCGAACCCTGGCGGCGGCAGGATTTTCGACACTAGCTTTTCAGCTAGGTCGAATTCAGTCGCTGTCTGGAGGAGAATTCTAGCGGCCGGCTGCTCTGATCGGTAGTTTTCCGTGGTTTCTCCGATCAACACCAGGCGAATGCCGGAGCAGTACCCTTCCAAACGGGCCACGGACCGCGCGCGATCTGTCCTCCCTCTTCCTAGTCCTATCCTCTCCTCTTACACACCCACTGACACTAGCATGCACTACACTACCACATATTCCGGGAGACCGGTCGGGGGCTTAGAGCTTGTCCCGGCTGGGGCAGTGCCCCGCTGGTGGGAGAGTCTTGGTTAGAGGGAAACCCCACTAGCCGACGGTAGGTCGGCGCCGGATCTCGCCATCTAGTGGGGAAAGATCACCGCCATCTCCCGAAAAGAACATGCACTTCACTAATGGGACTAATGACCACAGTAGTTGACGCGCCCGGAAACTCGAAAAAATCAATCAACCGAAAATTTGTGTACTTTTCGCGTAAATTTGCTTGAAAACACGGGCGAGAAAATACAGTATGATCTCGCACCACTAGATTCTTCAAAATTTTCGTACGGATAGTGCTAATTACACTGCTTAAGGACATAAAATTGATTTTGATGAATTCTTTTTTTTTTTTTTTTTAATTTCACAAATAATTTTTTGGAGTTATGGCTTCACCACGTGTTAGAGGACCCCTCCCCCCCCCCAATTTAGCAACTGGGTTTATCCACTTTTTCGTAACCAGGGCCCGACAATACTTTTGTCTGCCGAAAATTCGCCGTTTTCCCCCCACAGCACTACATAACATTCTCTTTACTGCGTAAGCTGTAGCGAGAAAGTAAAAAGCAAGCAAACCCGTTCACACTGCTCGGAATTACGAGTTGTCGCTCGCTACACGGCGTCATGTGTGGTACCGCCTTAATGTGTGTCACACTCCTGTTTTACAAAGGTTACGTGCCCTACATATACTCACGCTCATAGAATCAGGATGGTATAGGACACACGCACGAGCCACATTGTGTACTAAATATCTGCTGCGCCGGCTGCTGGGGGTCGTTGCGTCTCGTGGCGCGGCGCGACGCGTCATCTTCGTGTTAGCTCGCCGTCGCTGATGTTTGCGGCTGCTGGGCAAACGCCCAGACGTCAGTCGAGCACCGCGTGACAACTTTCGCAGAACTTGATTGTCACCGCCTCAGAAAAATGCTGGAGTTTGTTTAGAAACTCGTTCATGACGGGTTCAGAGGGCGTGGGCAGAAGTCTCGTCTGCGAGCTGCCCGCAGTGGCTGACTCATAAGGCGGGCAGTGTCTCACCAGAGAACGATAAGATGTATTAAAGAGGTTTCTCTTTAATCTTTTTGTTATGTTTCTTCGATAATTCCAACACCTTAAATCCATATTGTTTAACTTGCGTTGAAATTAGCATATGTATTGTGGAACATTTTAATCAAGCCTTAAATACAGGTGTATGTAAGAAAAATCTTCAATGCTGCAGTCCACATCTGAGTTTTTATGCTTTAGATACATGTTGGGAGATCGAAATCTGTTCCACCTCAGACAAATTCTGTTGTAGAAAATTAGATCGTTAAAAAATGTACAATGTTTTGAAAAAAAGAGTAGTTTTTACGTAAATTGCGCTCGATTTTTTTTCTCTGAAACAGCTCCGAATATTTTCTTTAACTTTTCTTCACTTGAGTAATAAGAGTAAAAAAATATGGTGCTAGTCAAATTGTCGGGTATCGCTCGCTTTTTCGAAAATTAAAAAAAAAAATATTTATAACTACAAAATTGAAGATAAAGATTTTTGCCTCAAAGTCTGTTGTAGAAACCCTTTTTAAAAAAAGGCATGTACATTTTTTTTTGTAGAAACCCTTTTAAAAAAAGGCATATACATTTGTGTATGTAATGAGGGACATTAAGTAATATGGTGCTAGTCTCATTTTCGGGTAATGCTCGTTATTTCAAAAATGTTTGATAAATTAGTTTTTTTAAAATTACTTCGAATGCCTGGTGAGGTATGTTATATACCATTTAATATCATCTGATCCCTTATAAAATTTACTACGCGTCGAATAAAAGAAAAAGGTATATTAACCGTATAATTTCTTCAATAACTTTATGCCCGCGAACGTTTTCCCATAAGAGCCTGTGCTAATTTAAAGTTATTTTTTCAAACATTAGGCAAATTGTTTGTTATCGTCTTGAACATTTTTTACTGTCATTTAAAGTATTTTTGGTGCTTCACCGTGGTCGATCTAACAAACCTACTATCTTAAATTTTATTTTCCCGCGCTTCCCTTGAGGCGGTGCCAAAGTACAAAAAGGCGGACATAAATTAACTTAACACTAGAACGGTCGACACCGTCATTTTGACGGCTAAAACATATTCAAATATTACCTTTATTGAAATGAATAGTAGGTAATTGTGATTACTTAACTTTAAATAGATTTATGATGTAAAGTGTATGTGAAAATTTCGAAAATACGACAAACAGTGCGCTGGCAACAGTGTGTTTATCGCTTCTTGATTGAATGAGACGTTTTGAAATAATACCTGAGGTGTTAGTACAGCAGAAAATGCAATATTGCAATATTACGGAGCTGTTTCTAATAACGCGAGAAAGTATGTGCTGTTGTAGCACCACTAGTTCCTTTTCCATTTTTCCTTTCTATTCCGTGTGTCCCTTTGCCCTTTTTGGTCCTTACCGTCAGACGAAAGTATTTTGTTTTCTTTATTGCATTCGCAGATTTATCAGAACGAGACATAGGATGTTCAGGCACTAAAAATCCTCTATTAGTCGCCTAAAAAGGCACTGAAAATGTCAAGAATAAGGAGAAAAAAGGCACTACCATGATACATAATAAAATGAAAAAATGTTTGTAATTTTTGTCTATTATTTAGTACACTTAAATGCACAAAACAAGTACGCACATTTTAATGTAAAACTATTTACAACTCGTCTAAATTTTATTCTTCATAGTTTGTATTGCAGTATATTACCAGTAACTTTCCAAAGATCACAATTTCAAATTTGCGAGGTTGGGGAGACAGAATCAGTTTGGATGCGGAGAAGCATCTCTCCACATCAAGAAGAACCTAAGACTAGAATACAGGCCACTGAAATGAAGTTTCTAAGAAGAACGCTAGGCTGCACGAAAGATCATATTCGTAACGAGAAGATTAGGGAAAAACTACATGCCGAAGAAATTGGAAGTAAAATAACCAAATACCGAAACAACTGGTATGAACATACACAAAGGATGGATAATACAAGACCACCTAAATTAGCATTACTGTATCAACCGCATGGACGAAGAGACGTGGGCAGACCCAAAAAACGATGGAAGGAAAACTTGTGAAGACGGAACAGGCTCAAGCCTAATCCATGAAGTGCAGAAGAAGAAGAAGATTTTTCTAAAATATGTACATATTTATGTACTTATTTTTTCTAAAATATGTAAGAAAAAATAGGAAATATGTGAAATAAAAATTCGTTACAATGTTTAAAATTCCATTCTTCAAGCGTTTTCCGAGCAGAGTACGTTGCTGATCAGATCTTAACATGGATTCAGAGATGCTAAAAGAAAGTTCTACATCTACAGAAGCAATTATTTGCTAGTTTCATCCGAAATATATAATACTTCCGTAGTATATACAATGTTGTTTACGAGGACCTGGCGCTTAAGCGAATAGTACCGTGTAGCCTGAAAGATGGGGATGGGGGTGAAGGGAGCATACGCCCCCCCTCCAGAAAAGGAATGAGAGAATGATCTGAATTTTTTATCGAGTTACGCATGGGGTCATGAAACACGAGTTTCATGAAACGTGGTTGACGTTTCTTCTGCTTCACATACATCCGCTCATCCTTGATCCAGACTACACGGTTTCCAAGAAGCAGATGGGGCGGGGGGAGGTAAGCTTGACAATTAATACGATGGTTCGACGTTAATACAAGCGCATTGCGTGGTTTCATAAGAATTTCAGTAACAAAGTTTTCAAGTAACATATATTTCGAACTCGTATGTGAAATGTTCATTTTCGACTTATAAATGTATTAAAATGTAACGAAATATGTAGCAATAGATAAAATATGTAAAAATATATAATTATACCAAAAGATGTACAAATATGTAAAATAAAAGTGGTTCCAATACGTTCAGAATGTCGAGTTAAATCTAAAAAATATTAGACAATGTAGGTATCTTGTCCCTGTAAAAATATGTATTTACATGAAAATCCGTTCCCTACTAATGACAAACGTGGCGGGTCCAATCTGTTTTCCCTTGACTTTTCCCAGTTTTCCAGTACATTTTAAAATTGTTTCCTGATACGATTTGTAATTTCACACTACTGGAAAAATATTAATGCTTCCCTGATACTAATTGCTCAGCTCTCGAATTTCGTCGTGAAATAATACAAATTAACCGTTTAAATGAAAAGAAAAATGCACACAGTAACGCCATCTGTCGGAGTTTCTTAGAACTTTTTGAACTAAGAGCAGGTGAAGTTGATCTGTCGAGTCGGTGTGTATTCGGGCTTGCTTTGTGACAGACGTTAATAAATACGTTTACATTGTATATACAAAATTACAAATTTCTACTACAAAAAATTCCAACACGAAAAAACTTCCAATACAAAAAAACAATATTCAAAATAAAGTTTATACAAATAAATTAACAGGTTATGGGCCCAGGCCACGTGTGAATCGTATTCTCAAGTGAGTGGATCCGAAATTGAACGTCCGAAGAACGTGTTTTATACGTCTGAACTGGAACTTTGTGCGCGAAGAAAAAAAATTATGGCTGCCGGGAGTAACTACAAAATACAAGTGGATACGTTTGAAGGACCTGAAGACTGGGCAACGTGGAAGGCATATTTTGATGGTCTTGCGTGCATACGAACTTGAAGACATTGTTAACGGTTCGCGAGCGTGTCCGGGTTTGGGAGATGATGCAACTGCGACACAACAAGCAATTTTTCAGCAATGGAAAAAGGACGACACTAAAGCGGCAACTTTGTTAGCAAGTGCGCTAGGAAAAACTATTGCCGAGTTCTTGTTGATTTGCACCTGTGCTAAACAGATTTGGACGAAACTGAGTGCACGGTTCGAACGTTGCAGTACGCAATATATGCTAATCCTGAATATGCTAATCCAATCATTTTTCCGCGTGACGACAAAGACATCAGTACGCATGTCGCGAAATTGCAGAAGTTGTTCGTGGATTTGAATGATGAACATACGATGAAGAAAACGCTTTGTCCGAGACAATTTTGAATGGCCGTATCTTATCTACGTCGGGAAAAGAGTACGACAATTTTAAAGACTTGTGAGACATGATTTCGTCGGAAAATCAAACTGTTAATTGAAAAATTGTGCGCGATTGAATTGCGTTGTCAAAGGAATGTCGAATTGACTGCGTTTGTTGCACGCGGTGGTCCTAACAAGAAGCATCGTCATGAAAATGACACCGGGGGAAAATCAAAGAATGTGCAAAACAAACGTTTCCATGCTATAAATGTAAGCAGTTGGGTCATGGGACAATAGAGTTTCCGGAGAAGAAGACAGATGGCGCTGCTGAAAAAAGTCAGTGTGATGCTAATGTGGAGTTTATGACGCATGTCATGGGTGCCTCAGTCGATAAGTTCATTGAAGCAAGTGGTATTGCGACAGCGGCGCCACAAATCACATCATCCGAATAAACAGTAATTTACATCGTAAGAGAAGTTTGCCGTTCCTGAAAAGATTTCGGTCGACAAGGTGGCTCATGACATGCTGGCTCATGGGCGAGGAAGTGTGAACATTCAAGTACGTCTGAATAATGTTTGGTCGAATGCCGAACTGAAAAGGTTTTGTATGTTCCAGAAGCAAGTGTCCATTTATTTTCCGTGAAAACAGCTGCGAAAAAGGTTTTTCTACGAGATTTTATGATCGAGGTATTACCACTGAAGATCGTGCCACCGGAAAAAGGGTGATGGCAGGATGTCAGTCATGGTCTATATGTATCGAACATGCGCATTGTGAAGCCAGCACAAGGTCAAGTGAATATGGCGACATTATCGCAAACATTGCAAGTTTGTCATGAAAGGTTTGGACATCAACATAAACATGTGATGAGTGACCTGAAGCAGATAAACATCAACGTGGACGAGGAAGAATTCTGCGATGGAAGTGCACTGGGAGAAATGCATAGGTTGCCATAGGATGAATCGACCGATGGTAACTGGTGAACAAATCCACGCCGATGTGAAAGGACCCAATTCGACTGAATCTCTTGAAAAGACACGCTACTATGTTTTAAATATGATTTTAGCAAGTATCACCGAGTTGTCTTTTTGAAGCAGAAAAGTGAAGTTTGCACTGTTTTGGAACTGTTCTTAAATGAAGCCACGACGAATGGACATGTTATCAAGCAACTGAGGTGTGATGGAGGAAAATAATTTGACAAGAAGGTTCCTGAACTGCTAGCAAGCAGAACACTGCATTACTGCGCCGTATACACAATAAAATGGTGTTGCGGAGCGTGAAAATCGAACCATTGTCGAGTGTGCGCGTTCCATGTTGAATCCAAGCAAATTGTCAAAAGAACTGTGGGCAGAAGAATGCAATACTGCCACATACCGACTGAATCGCACTGGAAAGTCTTCCATTAAAAATAAGTCACCCTTTAAATTGCGGCACGGACGATCAATAGGAATTCTCAATCATTTGAAGATCTTTGGAATAGAATGCTACGTGCATATCAAGAAGAACTTCCGCTCTAAATTTGACGATAAAGCTGTTCTGGGTCTGTATTCCAACCCAAGGGATGATACACCTGACCCACAATGTGAGATTCAAGCCTGAAGTTGTCTGCAATGTGCGCATCAAACCCACAAATTTTAAGTTTCATATGAAACATTTGCATCTGATGTAAATAAGTCAGAAGAAGTCAACGACGATGAAAAGGAAGAAGAATGGAGTGAAACTAAAGAATTTGAATCAGTGTCCAGCTCCAGAGAAAGTGATGTTCTAGCTAAAGAAGATGCCAAAAAAGAAACAAGAAAAAGCAAACGTGAATCGATGAAACCATCGTGGATGACCAGCGGAGATTTTGTCTACACGGCCGGATCGTCGATCATTGAAAACAAGAATCCCCACTCCTACACTGAATTCCTGCAGTCTCCTGACAGAGAAGAGTGGTTGAAAACACTTAAAGAAGAAATGAATTCCTTAAAGGAAAACGACACCTGGGTTTGCTCGAACGTCCAAAAGATGTACAAATCTTGAAGAATCGTTGGTTCTTCAGCCAGTAACTATTGGGCAATGGAAAAATCCGTTCCAGGCTCGATTAGTTGCAAAAGGTTTCGTACAAAGACAGGGAATTGATAATGAAGAGACATTCAGCCCTGTTGCACGATATGAAACCATTCGGATCTCGTTGTCGGTGGCTGCTGCATTTGGAATGAAGCTCGTTCAATTTGATGACAAAACCTCCTTATTGAACGGCGTCCTTGATGTGTATATGAACCAACCGGAGGGTTTTGAGGACTATACTGAGGGAGTGTATTACGCGAAGAAAAGTTTGTATGGCCTAAAACAAGCGCCGCGCTGCTAGAACCAAAGATTTGAAGTTTGCGAAGAAAACAGGATTCAAAAACAGCAGTGCTGATCCATGTCTGTTCTACCGCAAAAAAGATGGAATACATGTGAATGTTCTAATTTTCGTGGGCGACGGTGTTGCAACTGATATAGAACTCTAGGAATTCATGGACATGTTACAGCAGGAATTTCATGCGAGAGGAACTCTCAGAAACGTCTTGGGTATGAGAATACAGCAAAAGGAAGATGGTTCAAGAACAATTGATCAAGAAGACTACATACGAAAAGTTTTGGAAATATTTGGAATGGCTGAATCGAATGGAGTGTCTACTCCAATTGGGAGCGAGCACGACAACGACGAAGGAGAAAAGGTCACAGCCAAGGTTCCTTATTGTAAGGCAGTGGGTTCGTTAATGTATCTGACTACAGCTACACGTCCTGATGCTTTTGCAGTCAATAAAGCAGCTCGGGCCATGGAAAATCCTACAAATCAAGATTAGAATCAAGTGAAACGAATATTTCGATATTTGAAGAGTACCGTAAACTATGGAATCGTCTTCAGGAAGAGACAAGGTTTTAAGGTCTACAGTGATGCTGACTACGCCGGTGACAGGAAAACAAGACATACAACGACAGGTGTCATTGCAACCTTCAATGATGGAGCAGTTTCGTGGACCAGTCAGTTCCATAAGTCAACGGCAACATCGACAACACAAGCTAAAATAATAGCAGCAAGTGAAGGGGCAAAGGAGTTAATCTGGCTAAAAAGATTACTATCTGAATTGCTGGAAATTATGGAAACATCTCCTACGCTATACATCGATAATGCTGGTGCCGTAAAACTAGCTAAAATCCAGAATATCATCGCAAATCAAAACACATCGAAGTTCGCCATTTCTATTTACGGGGGAGATTCTTGGATGGAGATCTGGAATTAAAGCACATTGCCGGAACTAATCGGCTTGCTGATCTACTAACTAAACCTCTGCAGAGGCTTAGATTTCAGATGCTACAAGAGAGGATCGACCTTTAGAAGATTACGCCCATGGAGCATAGAATATAGTTAAATATAGTATATTTTGTGTAGTTTGTGTTCATTTGATTTTTCTTTTTGAGGAGTGTTAATATAAAAAATGCAGACAACAACGCCATCTGTCGGGGGTGGGGTGGGGGGGTCTTAGAACTTTTTGAACTAAGAACAGGTTGAGTTTATATGCCGGATCAGTGTGTATTTGGGCTTGCTTTGTGACAGGCGTTAATAAATACTTTTACTTTGTATATTTCAGATTACAAATAAAATATCATTAAAATAGTTTATACAAATAAATTAAAATTAACAATATTTCTCGCCAAATAATAATTGAGCAGAAAATACTATTGTACTAATCTATATATATATATATAAAAGAAAGTCGTGTTAGTTACACTATTTATAACTCAAGAACGGCTGTACCGATTTGGCTGAAAATTGGTGAGCAGGAAGCTTAGAGCCAGGAGACGGACATAGGATACTGTTTATCCTGTTCGACAGCGTTCCTGTGTGAGAACGCACGTTTTTGCACGTTTTCGCGTGATTTCGCATGTTAGCGGTCATTGTTGCCTGTTGTAACCCATTGTTGTGACGCCGCACTGATAACAGAAGGCGATAATGATAGCCGCCTTTCGTTCGCCGTTATATCTATATATAGTCATGTTAGTTACACTATTTATAACTCAAGGACGGCTGTACCGATTTGGTGAGCAGGAAGGTTAGAGCCAGGAGACGGACATTGGATACTGTTTATCCCGTTCGACAGCGTTCCTGTGTGAGAACGCACGTTTTTGCACGTACGCAGTGCAACAAGGATAGTACAGTTTCTCACAGTGAGTGCGACGCGAGAAAAAGATGGGACCGGCTGTTAAGGCGGAACAGAGTTCGCCGGGTCAGCTAGAGTTTTATAATTCCCAAACATTTCCCAAATAAAAGCATGTAATATATGTAAATAAAATTTCGATTTGTAGGTCAGAGTATACAGAATCCAATGGCTTTTATTCTAAAATACTAAAACAACCCAGCACTGAGTAATTTAGAAAAGAGTAAATGTCTAGAAACGCAAAAAAATTGCGCAGGCCGAAAAACAAAATGGCCGCCATTTGTAAATTAGGTATAATAAAAAAATTAAAACGGTTTATGAATCGTCAAAATATAAGAAAATTTATATACAAAGTATGAATTCTTTTCAAGATGATTGAGCGACCAATTTATTAAATTCTGTATCCCTTAAAATGGATTAACCCACTGGTAGAGCTTACTTAGTTTGTAAGCTACGTCGAATTCAGCCGCCGTCTGAAGAATTCTAGCGGCCGCTTGCTCTGATAGGTAGTTTTACATGGTTTCTCGGATCAACAACAGGCGAGCATACCTAACACACGGGCCACGGACCGCACGCGATCTTTCCTTCCTCTTCCTTGCCCTTTCCTCACCCCTTACACACTTTCATGCCCTACACTATATCACATGCTAGGAGACCATTCGGGAACTTAGAGCTTGATGGGGGGAGGGGGCAGTGTTCCGCTGATGGGAATCGCCTGGTTGAAAAAAATCCCCGCAATCCGACGTAGGTAGGTGCCGGATCTCACTATCCAGAGGGACGAGATCACAGCAACTCCTCCGGCAGCGAACTGTCCGTCGATAGCCAGAGATGACATTTTGGCATCGTACGTAAAAAAACTAGGTCCCGCTCCCGGGAGTTTCTTTCCCGCCCCTTTGTATTTGTACCAATCAATAATTTCATGAAGTTTCTAAATCCCAGCGATTGGTCGCCCCGAGCGAGGGATGTCCACGATTGCCTGGTGATGGAGAGTTCCATGCGATCTTCCATTGTCTGGACAAGTGTACATATCTATATATGTACAGCGCTTTACATAATACTTATAATAATGTAAAAATGTACTTTTTTAAATGAATTTTTAACATTTTCCTTTGTCCAATACTAGTCTCTTACTCATTCTTATGATTGCAACTATTTTTTGAGTAGTGTAAATTCTTCTCGAGTTAGCTTGATTTAGCTTTACTGAAATCAAGAATTTACCTTGTTTTCATACCTTTTCAGACGAAGTCATCACCTGAACATTACCGGGGAAAAAAGTTAATAATTTGCTAACCTCCTTGTTGACATCTATCGCTGCGGCTAAATCCAACAATTGCCGATCGGGATCCACTTCAAGTGAGTGGAATAAAATGATTGTGTTGGAACCAGGTGGAATGGCATTCGCCGAGGTCACGCGCTGCACTGCACTGACGAAGCTCCGCAGCGCCGCCTCCACCAGCCGCACCGCGGCGCTGTCCTCCGCCGCCACCACGCACGCGCGGCGCTCGCGCTCTGCGGAAACAAACGAGCAATGGCATTTCATGCGTTCTACCACCACCTCCTAGAGTTATAAAGCCTGCTCACTAGTACGTGACGTCACTAAGATGGCGGCGTAAGTAGTCATGAGACATGGGTGGCCTGGGCGCAGGCATGCTGTTTTCAGTTGAATTCGTCTGGTGTTGTCCGTGTGTTCGGTGCAGTTCATACTTGTATTATCTACCCGTTTGATATGCCGTTTAGATGTGTAGTTCCGAGGTGTCGAGGAAACTGCGATGAAGCCTCGAAAGTACATGTTTTTGGTTTTCCAAAAGATCCTGCTTTGCGGAATAAATGGACGGCTGCTATTCGCAGAGAAGATTTTGTTCCTTCCAAATCCTCGAAGGTAAGGCTGTGGTTCATATGCACATGTAGAACCTACATTTATTATATTTATTATTTATTCAAAGCATAAATTGTATGTAAGTTGCTAAGGGTTTTGACATTATTTAGTAATATTCCTAATGTTCTATCACGAAACCAAGTTGCTTGCAATTAGATATTGCAATTTTTCCTTGTAATATGATGCTGAACTTGTAACTATTTTCTGTATACTGTTAAGTAAATAGTGATAGTAAAAACTTGAACTGTCAGTTAAATAATCTTAGAATAGTAGCACTTAAGTTATAGCATTCAGTAAAAAATTCATAACCTCACAAACAATCTTAGAGATTTTCTGTAACTTGTATGAATAAGTTACTAAAACAAAACCAAATATTTATGTCAAAGAAATTACCTTAAGGAAGTATGAAAGCAAAAGTCTCAGTGGTGTATGAATTAAATTCAAATTAAGTTTTTTTGTTCTTTGGTAAATTTAGTTTGAAAGTGAAACTTAAATTCTATGTACATATTTGATATTATAGACTAACCACTGTACAATTTTAGTTTACATCTCATGCAACCTCATTATTATTATTATTATTATTATTATTATTATTATTATTATTATATTGTACATATTATAATATATTATTTTTTTTCTTGTTTCAGGTACGCCACCTTCATTTCCATCAAAATGACATTATTTGGGAGAAGGTGGTGTATAAAGAACAAGGAGAGAAACTGTCATCGAGACTGAATATACCGAAGTTAAGAAGTTATGCTGTACCATCTGTGTTCCCTAACTGTCCAGCTCACCTTACCAAGGAGTTTTCCAGACGAGAAGGCCCTTGTGAAAAGCGAGAAAGACTGGAAATGGAAATTACGGAGAAAACTACATACATTCCAATAAATTCAGTGATGTATTATAAATAGATGTGTATTATATTGTAAATAAATTGGTATTGTGTATCATATTGTAAATAATTAGGTTTAATGTATTGTA
The DNA here is from genome assembly GCA_011170035.1 of Teleogryllus occipitalis. Classification (NCBI taxonomy): domain Eukaryota; kingdom Metazoa; phylum Arthropoda; class Insecta; order Orthoptera; family Gryllidae; genus Teleogryllus; species Teleogryllus occipitalis. The sequence continues at coordinate 53,623 of BLKR01005627.1, read as the reverse complement.
TTGTAAAGAAATATGTTTAATAAAAAACATGTGCTCAGAACAAAGTTTTTAATCATGCATTGATATACTATTGTATTAAAAAAGGGAAGAAAATTTTGTTTCCTGGAATATGCACTGAAGAAAATGTAAGAGGAGAATGGGTGACTGCTCCCAATGACTCCTTGTAATAAGGAATGCTTCAAAAGTCACCAATGAAAGAAATGTTTCCTGTCCCACTATCTTAAAATATCTGAGAGAAAATTAGTTCATGATGCTTGTGTTAATGGTCATTCAGTAAATGATTTAATCAAACATTTACGCTGGAAAGTTGTATTTTTGTTGAGTTTTGTCAAAAGAAAATGAAAGATTATCAAACAAATTGCAGAAGATTGAATATTTTCCAGTAAATTCATCAGTTGTATTCTCAATAAATAGGTTATAATATACTGTATTGAAAACTCATGTTTATTAAAAAGTGTACTTAAAAGAACTTTTATCATGAATTGGTAATTTTAATACAAAAGGAGTGAAAACGGGTTTCCTGGCGTGGAAAATGCTGTGGAAAAGGTATGACCATCGCTCTCCATGACTACCTACGGTGACGTCACGAAACAGTGAGCAGGCTTTATAACTCTAGGAGGTGGTTCTACTCATTCAGTAAAAAAAAAAAGTACGCAGTAGTAATGCTGGGAAGAGGCACTAAAACAAAAGCAACAAACACTCAGAGAAACAAATACGGGGCCCACGGAAAACAATAGGTCAAAAACTCCACTCGCAGAATTTGCTAATTTTCACTTTTTCACCTATTGCTAACGCAGTACAGAGAAAATTTTGTAATGCTGCGGGAAAGCTGCGATTTTTCGACAGAAAAACTTATTGCCTGGCCCTGTTAACGAAGAAGTTGATAAATCGTGTTCATATTATGTAGTAAAGTACTATCTTTAACACGCGGTGTAGTCAGAATCATTTGGTGGGTCCTTTATACCGAAAAATCGACTGACGTCAAAAGTCTGTCAACAATGCTAGTAGCTAAACCGTAAGACGAACTGTCGCCCATATTGAAAATCTCCGATCGATCTGACGCTGCTATTTTCTTTCCGTCCGTCTGTCTCTCAATCCGTCCGTCGGTGCGTATGTCCGTCAGTCTGTCCGTCTCTGAAGAACACTAGCACATAAACTATTTGTAGGATTTTTTTAAAATAGGAATATTCCGCAGTCGATCTGGCCAGTCTCGAACCTCTGTGATTTTGAAATACATTCTTTAAATTTTGAAGGTGATTTACAAGAAGCCCCAGAGATATTTTCAAATTTTCTTATTATTCAAATATTACAAAAGTTTTTTTTTTGCGTTTTCTATGTACAATATTGAAGAGAGAGAAGAGAGAGAGAGAGAGAGCAATTTTTTCTCTTGTTCCCAACAATTAGTTCGTTAAATAACATAATGTATTTTTTTAAATTTTATCAGTATTCGGGCAATTTTGACTAAAATGTGGACAATATTAAGAAATATTAAAAACAATGTTCTCAAAAACGACTCCATATTTTATGTTCAATTTTTTGGTAGGGATAATGATAAATGCACTATGTAAGAGATCATAAACGCCATTTTGCTGTTTTTTTTTTTCAAAAACGACAAAAGTAATTTTTAAAAACATCCCTACAATCGTTGATATTTGTGAATATACTGAATTTGTGAATACAAAGTGCAACAAACGTTATCAACGTTTCTCGAAAACTCAAACGTTTACTGTGAAAATTAGCTCGAAATTCCGCATTTTCAGAAACAAACATTTTCTCAAAAAATAGCTCCAAATTTTGTCTTTAAATTGTTTGTAGTGCTAAAAGTTGATTAACATGACATCAATGCTACTTTGATTTATTCTTTTGTGTTTTTTTAATTACACAACTATTTTTTACGTCTCTCGCGTCGTTAATATTTTCATTACGATGTCTTAGGCATTACGGTATTTTTACTGTATTTGCAAGTACAAGTCCTTCCAATGATGTCTTATAAAGTTTTTTGACAACTCGAAAGCTTAGGTGAAAATGAGCTTCAAAATGCGCATTTTCAGAAACGCATAACTTAAAATTTTAAAATTAAATTTTCTTAAAAACGGCTCAAATTTTTTTCATTGAAACTGTGCTAATTGACCATATTGTACCATTCTATAATATTTTTGAAGTTCTAATTCAATTTTTCAAAGTATAAAAAATTGAATAAACGTGAAAAAATGTGTGCGCCAATAGACTTCATAACACATTTCTGTGCAAATTATCACAAATCATTTAATCGGACTCTCTTCATACGAAACAATCGGCACGAAGGGTGAAATGAAACGACACACATTATAGACTAACAGATGAATTAGACATTGTTTGATTCTGTAATTCCTAAAATTCTACTTCTTCTTATTCCGGGCTTTTCTTCTTCTTCTTCTTCTTATTATTATTATTATTCCTCTAATGCACGACTAAATATGTTACGAGTCAGTATATTATAAAGTCTAGGCCCGGAGTAGACTTTATAGTCTACTCCGGGCTGCAACTAGCTTCCTAAGGAGCAGATGTAGGGACTGTCGGTGCCTTTACAATACTTTGCGCAAAATGTGGGCTGTTCCAAATTAAGCAATATCTTGCATTTCCCAGTCTTTAAATAACCTGGGTGTTTAGCCAATTCTAATAAAAAACTGCAGAACAAATCCCAAAGCAACGGTAACAATCGGGACGATCTGTGCTATTATGCCCTACATTCGGCTGATCTCCATTTCCAAACTCGTGTATTTAAGACGTTGCTCTGCCTCCTTCCTTACGACGTTCTAATCGGACGGCACATCAATATCTAAAAATAGACATGATTTTTTCTCCAAATCCCGGATAACAATATCTGGTTTGTTTGCCGATATCGTACGATCAATTTGAATGTGTTGGTCGTATAATATTGTAGTCTAACAGACGTCACCGGCTATGGTGAGAGCTCGTACCACTTGGAGTATGTGTTTGGAATTTCGAGGGCAGTACAGATCTGACAGTGGAGGTAACTACACACCTTATTGTATCTTTTCAAGGATTCGGTTTTTGCTAGAATCGTACAAGCTGAGACAATATGATCAATGGCTTCTATATGTTCCTGGCAAATCCAGCATTTATCAGCTTGGGAAATTTTGAGAACCGCTTTATCGAAATGTCGTGTTCCCAATCCCTGATCTTAGGCAGCTATTACAACTGCCTCAAAGTCTGGCTTCATTCTTCCCCTTTTAAACCACATAAATGATTGATCTTTATTGATCTGCACCATTATTCTGTGTCTTGCATAGTTTTCTTCGCAATGCTTCTTGCTACATTTACAATGCTTTTGTTTCCCATTCTTCGGTCAGATTTAATGACCTGCCTCATTAGTAAGTCATCTTGATGAAATACCTTCCCATCCCGACTATTGCATTGTGCCAGTCACTATGTCCGAGGCCTCTTCCTCTTTCCTTACGTGACACAAAGTCTGTGTACATCTGCTCGAGGTTAGGCGACATGATGATTTGTAAGTAGTTTTCTAGTTTTTTGTTCAAAGGTTCGAATTTCTTGTTCAGTCCAGTCCACTAGTCCGAAACTGTACTCTGCGACTGGCACCGCCAAACTACATATTGCAGATATTTCATTCCTGGAGTTCAGAGCGGATTGCAAGTTAAGTCTTACTCTTCCGTAATATTCCCTGCGAATTCTCTCTTTTATTTTGTCGTTCGAGATATTCTTACATTCTTCAATTCCCAGGTATTTGTAAGTTTTACCATAGACTAAAGAGGTATACATCTTTACTCTATGGTTTTATCTGGCTCAAGATCTTGGATCACAGTGTGCATATCAACATCAATGCTCTCTGGCGTCACTTTACCTCTCATTATTTGACTTTTGCACATTTGTCAAGATCAAATTTCATGCAATGTCATTGCTAAAAGCATTGATGACAGCATTTTGGAGACAATCGCTTCATTCTTAGCAAACACTTTAAGATCAGCCATGAAAAACAAATGTGAGACTGATTGTTCTTCACCCCGGAGCTTATAACCAGTCAGTGCGACAACTGTCTCGATAGTGGAATCAAACTAATGCAAAACAGCAAAGGGGATAGCGAATCTCGATGAAAATTCCCCTGTTAATCTGAATACTTGTTTCTACCATTTCCTTTCCGCTGTGTATTAGTAACCTGGTATTCCACTCTTTCATAGTAGCCGTGAAAAACTCAACTCACTCTACGATGAAATCGATGATCTCCGGCGTCTTCAAACTCCAATCATGTGGTAAACAGTCAAACGTCTTCTCGTAGTCAACCCAAGCCATGCTCAATTTCATTTCCTCTCATCATTCAAGATGACTTTATTTAGTAGTAAGATTTCCTTACAGCCATAGAAACCTTAACGACATCCTCTCTGTTCATCTGGCAATAGATGTTTCTTCTCTAGTACATTTTCTTAGCAATGGCTGCAGTTATAACTTTGTACATATCTGGCAAACAAGTGATTGGCCTGTAGTTCTCCGCCAAAGAATTGTCTCCCGTTTGGGATAGCAGATACGTGATGCGTGTGAGCCATTCCGGGAGTTCCTTAGGGTTTTCAAAAATTTTATTAACAGCCTTCGCTAGATGAGAAAGTAATGCTGATAATTTCTTAATCCAATAAATTTGGATCTTATCAATCCTCGGGGATTCGCAGTTTCTTTTTTAATTGCTTGGAAGACGTTCACTTCCGAAAATTCGTGAACGTGTTCCGCTTTTCCTACAAGTTCATCGACAGCATCAACTTCAGATTCGAGCCAAGATGCGTCTTTGTTGTAGGATCTGCTTTCTTCCCAGATTCCTGCCCAAAATGTTTCGACGTCATCTTTTGTAGGAGGGACCGCATTGCCATTTGGTTTTTGAGTCAGATTGCGACAGGATCTCTTCGCATCTGTTTCAAACAACGAATTCGGTTTATGGAAATCTACTCAACCATTGTAACGTCTAATGCGAGCAGGCGCCACCGCCGCCGGGGCTGCCCTGACACCGACGTAGGGGGTCCGTCGACTGCCTCCGGGCGCCGGCCGCCGCGGGCATCGACCCCTGGGGAAGATTCCGCCTGCCCTGAGGTTCCAGGTACCACACCAACGATGCAGCGAGCCCATGAATTTAGGCTAAATTTTAGATGTAAATTAGACTTAGATTTATAAGCATTGTAGCCATACGCCATATTATCGAGAATTCCCAGTATCAGAATTGTACTATTAAATGCACATGATTAAAGGTTCTCTAAGCGTTTCCAGGAGTTATGCATGCACTAGCCTTGTCACACATGCTTCCTTCCCCACATCGTTTTAGGAGCAGCCGGGCAAAGCTGACGACGGAGACGACGGGGAAGCAGGCGAGTGGGTCAGCCCTGTAATGTTTACGCCCCTCCATGTGAGAGCTTGGCGTCCCTGAGAGTATGGCTACAAATAATGAGGGAGGTTTACAGTACATACACGAAAAAGTAAATACCAACTCTGAGGATAATGGATGGAGGAAATCTTAAAAAAATAACTATTACAAAAACTGTTCATTGATTCTTATTGTAATTTTGGGATTTTATTCATGTTTCTACATTAATTCTACGTTTATTTGAAAATACTTCCGCATAAAAGAGATTTCAACAAAATGTACGAAGACACTGCCCCACATTCTTAGTCTATGGAGATAATTTTTATTTCGCAATTGTGTTAACATCCTTCTAACAATTTCAAACTATGCCTAAGTTAATAGAGTACTTGAGTTAAGAGAGATTTTTGTTTCTGGTTTAAAAAGTTATCAAATATTTCTTCCTCACCATTATGAACACTTCATTCATTCAAACGCAGCTGTTAACTTTGTTAATTCAACTCTAGTCGTGCTAACTCTACAATACTATACAAATATTTCAAATACAACAAAAGATAAAATTATATAAATATTGTTCATTAATAAATTATTAAATCAATGACAAAAATATATAGTAATATAATAAATTATTTTCTTTAATTAATAAATTATATTTTTTCTTTAAAAATAAGTTATATAAATATATATTTTCTGCAAGAAAAATTCAAGACAAAAACGTAACAAGCAAACCATTTCCTATCAATTGAAAAATTTCATTTGAAGACATTATTTTCAGGATATATTTACAACAAACCATTATTGTTTCAAGATCTTTCGTATTTATAATACATTCAAGTATAAAGTTTATAAAATATTACCTCTGACGCAACATGTGGCAGCATATAAATCCTTCTTGTATGTCACTTTCCATAAGTCACTGGGACCGGTAATAAGACGAGCAGACACACCTGCATAAGCTAATGCCAGCTGAAGACACTCTGTGCCTTTTTCTAACTCTTCCTCACTGCACTGCCAACAAAACAATGAAGACATTTTATCCTTTGATAGAAAGTAAAGTAGCTAACTACCCAACCAGCCAAAACATCCACAAAGGTATAATAAGGAAGTATTTAAAAGAGGAAAACTGATAATCAAACAAATATATATTCTTACAAAGAAAATAAGTGGAGTCTACTCAATTTTATCACAATTACAATAACTATTATAATTATTTTTAGAAGAATCCTGCACGGACTAATGTTTAAACATTTTTCATGCATCTACCTTTTCCTTCAGAAAAATAGAATTCATCTAAATTAAATCTTCAATGGTGTACTTTCAAGCGAAGAAAAAATATTTTCTGTAAACATTATTTAAGTATACAAAATAGATTTTTAATTGTTAAAATACAAATTTTTACATCAGGCAGTCACTTAAAATTATTTTTTTTAAATACTCATGTATTTCTACAATAATTCTGTATCACTTTGCTAAATTTAAAAATGGGACCCAAAGAAATGACATTTTAAACTAGTGGTGCTATAACAACGTACATTCTCGCCTTTTTTGTTGTATAATTCTATTTAAACCACAATTTCTCTCTGAATTAACACATCATCATTTTTTGTAAAACTCATTACAAATCAAAGAACATTTGGTGCAAAAACTAAATATTTTCAAACAAATACCAACACAAATCTGATAATTATAACTGCTTTTCCTAGAGGTAAATCATGTCCCACCAATACGACTTGATTCACAAAAATGATCTCCCGAGTCATTGTTGGCGAGCCATTCTGATATTCCCTGAAAGCTACGAATTTATATTTCATATACTTCAAATAATTGTTAAATAATTTCTAAAAGATCAATGTGAAAAATGCATAACAAAAGGTCGAATATAAGAACCAAACAAAGAAATATGAAATCCTAATACATAAATTCTAACTTACGAAGCTTCCAACTGCCTGGAGTTACGTTCACGAAGCGCAGTAAATTCGAAGTGGGCGATTATGTTTATTGCCAAATTACACAAAAAATACTCATATTTTCAAAAAATTCAACATGACCTTATTTGAAGCTTTTTTGATAAACACATTCCATTAAGAAAATGTTTGTTTTTTATTTTCGAAAAATCAGGCATTTCAACAAACATTCTCTTAAGCATCCTACATGCTGACAAAGACCAAAATTTAATAAAAAAATCGTGCCTTTTTAAGAAAAAAAAAAAAAAAATGATTTAAAGAAAATAAAATTTGCCCATGTTGAACACAATATTTCACAAAAAATACTAATGATTTTGAAAAATTGAACATAACATTATTTTAGATCGTTTTTTTATGAACACATTTCATTAAGAAAAATATTTTATCTTCATACTTGTATTTGTAAGAAGATGTCGACATTTTTTTTTTTTTTTGAAATTTTGCAATTTTCGAAAAATTAGAATTTTCAACAGACACGAGACCTGCACCAGACTCTTAAACATCCTTCAGACAATCCAACAACAAAATTTCATCAAAAACGATGGAGACGTTTTTGAGAAAAAAAATGTTAGAACAAAATTTCAAATTGCCTATATTTCAGGCAAAATTTATTTAAATATTTATGTTGATGATTGGCTGGATCCACCACTGCATTAGTGAGGCCAGAAAGCACATGCTGTTGCATCACCACTAGTTTCGTGTAAATATACAGGGTCTTCACAATTTGTCTCAATTTAGAATTTTTCCCTCAAATTTTTAAAAAATGTGACATTTTCCTAAATTTGTTCTTGTTGTTAAGTTACATGATTATCAATCATCCCAGCCACCATTGTGGACCTACTGTTCTATGACTGTAGAACTGTCTGTGTGCAATAGCAGCTGGGACGGTTGATTATCTTGTAACTTAAACAACTTTTAGAAAATGTCAATTTTTTTTAAAATTTAATTTTCTTCCTAGTATGAATTTTTTATAATTTTACAATATGCTTGATGATGGGGATAAATTTATCCTTGAAACGTCGCAATTTTGCAAACTTAATAAATAATTGTCACCTGCAATATCTGATTCCTGAATTTATTCATAGAAAAATGACTAAAGAAGTTTTATACTAACTGAGAGTGACAGACAATAAAGTTTAATCATGATACACTCTCTTTACTAGAAGATCTAATTCCAAGAAAATATGAAAAGAAATATTGCAACAAGTTTTATTTCCACTAACTTAAAATACCTTTCTGTAACACTAGCATTCTTCATTTCAGTGTACCAGAAAAAGATGCATTTGAGCTCACAATATAGTTTATTAAGGACATATCCAAAGAAAATAGAAACAATACTATGCCTCTAAAACCAGACAGCCCAAACAGTTGACACTTATCAATTAAAAGTTTCCAAATCCATTTTTCACAAGAAAAAAATCAATTTTTTGCAGAAGACATCTACAACTACATGAAAAACACAAAAGAAAAATGGGCAAAAACGAATAACTATCTTGAATACATTAAATCACTAGGCACAACTTCTTCCAAGACGCCACCAAAAATTAGAAATTGTTGACATTTGGAAGAGTTTATTAAACGACTCAATGAATTATTTTTAAATAGCTACCTCTTCTCAATGCATGCTTACTCGGGTGTTCGATAGTTTATCTACCTAAATAAGAAAACTATTACAAAACTGAATAAATTCATTGTTATTTTTCTACATAATCCTCTGGACCTCAAAGCAATTCGACCACTTCTCCTGCAAAAGCGTTATAGCTTCGCAATATTATATCTTCTGCAACAACGTTATACTATCTTGACCAGGTATTTCATCCAGCTTCTCTGATCCTTTGAAACAATGCTGAGATGGCCCATTGTTTTACTTCTGGACATAAATGTAACTTTATTAACAGTGCACGTCTTCTAGAATTCAGAGGGAAATATAGTTATTCAAATTATCGTTCTCCATGCTGCCATGGAAGGAAGTATTATTTCTTCAAGAAGGACATAATTAGGAATAAGAGCCTGAATTTACTGATTTACCATTGAAAAAAGATTTTATTACATCAGAGCGAATATTTTGTTAACAATCCTCGCAAAAAACACTCATTTTCTTTGTGAATTCAAAATCCAAGTAGTATATGCTTTGTTTAGAGTAGGGATCACAGAATTATGAAAGCATACAGAGAATTCACTTCTCGCCGTAACACATCACAAACAGTTTTTAACTGTTTTTGAGATTAAAAAAAAAAAAAAAGTTTTTGAAAAAAATTCTTTCTGTTTCTCAACAAACCAGGCTGCCTGACTTCACCACTTGAGAAATGCTTATCTCAGAATTTTTATTTTCTCACTTTGGAACAGAAAATAATTGGAGGCAGCTTTATCAGGGCTTCAGGGTGGATGATTGAGCTAGTGGAATCTGCGGGCTCGGATGACAATTTGAGATTTTGCTGACATGCACCAGTGTATTGTTGTGAAGGTGCAGCATGCTACACACTTTGATGCACTAATTATAATCTCAATCCCAATGTTATAAATGCACAGAGCTGAAACTACATGTCAAGTCGAGACAGGTACCAATAAACAGACATCTTTCAACATACTTATCATTGGACAACACACTGAGATAGATGTAATATTGAACACTCTCCATACTTTGACTCCACCTGGATGTATCCAGAAAATATATAGATAACACTTGATTAACGAACATATTAGATTACTTGGAAGATTTTATTAGTCAAAAATGGAATAACCATATTGAATCCAATCCACATTGAAGTCAATAACCTATTTCTATAATTCAGTAATAAAGTGTAACATGTAGCAAAGTCGCAAAACAAGTACTTTCAGTTCATTTTGAACTTCTTGTTTGTGTTGTTTTTGTACTTGTTTGTGAGATTATTGTGATGAAATAAGAGATTTCAATACAAGCAAATGAAGTTGGTATTTAATTGTCAGTTTACTTTATTTTGCACTCTTGTTGTTTCCTGTACTTGTTTATCTGCATATGTCGAGATTAAAATTGACTTTTTAATGTATAATCTGATACATAAAATTTTATGTTTTATTATTTAATTTGAAATATTTTTTAAATATCAAATATTTAAATGTTTATATGGATTTTCAAGGCATTTTACAAGGGTTTTCAAAAATACTTTTTGGGGGGGACAATTTAGTCAACACTGATTCATTACAATATCTGGCCAGTTTTACATATGAAGGTAGAATGAATTTAAACCACAAACTATTATTTTCTTGCAAGCATGCAAGGAGGCCAAATTTTAACTATAGAAATTTTCCTTTTCAATAAGTATGTTCCTTCAATTTGAGAAAATTCTAATTTTATACCTTCTACAATCAAATAAACTTACATGTCTGAATGCTTTTGAGAGAACGTTTGACTGAAATGCTTGAGGAGTCTCGCTGGCTACATATTCTGAACGGTCTAGACATTTTTGAAGAAATCCATTCTCATCCTGCTTAATGACAGTAGATATTAAAGGGCGTATAGCACCTGCAGCTCCATGCTCATTTGCAGAAAGAACCAACTCTTCAAGAAATCCCATTGGCACAAAGGGGCGAACAGCATCGTGCACTACAAGAACTTGCAAGTTGGAGTCTAGAAGTTCAAGATGACGTATCTCTTTATTTTATTAGCACTATCATGACAGTCAAGTTCAAACAAAATGCACTTACCATTCTTCAAAATTTCTTGCACACCTGCACGAATGGAACGATGGCGAGTACGTTCACCTTGTACAACAATAAGCTTATCTTTATCCACACTGGTGTCTTCAAGAAATGTACATGCATGACCTGGGTTGTCAACAACTAAAGCAATTTTTTTCACCCAAGGCACTGCAAGAAACTCTTGTAAAGTATGCATGAATAAAGGTCGTCCCTAAAACAAAATTCATAAATGAATTCGTACAATATACAGTGGTTTTTTGCTCCACTATGATGAATACATTTACCATGATTTTACAGTACTGTTTGGGAGTGGGGCCTCCCAATCTATCACCAGTTCCTGCAGCAGGTAAAATTACTCCAACATCGAAATTGACCATAGTCATCAAAATATTTTACATATATATTTTGACCTCTTTAATAATCTACTGACAGAATAAACAACCTCGAACAGCCTCTGGCACCACCTTGCACATTTGAACACGATCCATTCAATTCGCTCCCATTTTCATAATGGATATGCACACGGTAAAATTAAGTCTCCTTGAAAATATGTCATCTTTCTACAAGTTCTGAATTCATACAAATTGCGAATTAGACTTGTCAACTATTTTAGCATGCAAGGCGCAGAGTGAAGCTAATTCCTGACGGGCAAATCAACATTTGAATAATGGGCGGTCAGGATACAGTGTGCCTGTGCAAGGTACCCGGTTGACATTGGGCCTTAGACTGTACTCTAAATTAAATATAGTGATTTCTATGGTTAAACGAGCTAGACCGTTGTCCAATCAGGAATTTTGTTACGGATTATTTTTTTTATCTTGAAGCACCCGATTGGATAACCGCGCGCCAACCGATTAAATTACAGAAGTTACTATAAATAAATTGGAAAATAGACTTGTGATCCGGGCTTCTTTAGTCTTTGATTGGCCAGTGATGGTGGAGTGGGAAACGCACGTGTCAGTTGTTAGCATCAGAACATGGGTGTGCTGCGCAGTCTATCTTGCTTTGACCAATAAGCTTCATACACCTGATAGCGTCACAACGTTAGCGGGAAGCTTAAACGCAGCCAAATACCAACACTTTGTTACAACTGATACCGAAATATAAATCATTTTAAAAATATATTGCTTTCCAAAAGTATTCTTCATTTTTTTAATTATCTATTGGTGCCATTTAGGTTTTTCTTAGGTCATCAATCAAGAAAGACATAATCTGCATTGCCTTTGCTGTAAAATAACACTGGACAGCAATGATTTTGTTACATAGTTAATATTTGCTGAATCTTGAGCATTGTTAAACGCTGATCTGGTATATGAAGCCAGAAATTCCCTATCGATCATTGTTTTTCTGCAATTTCCTTCTTACTTCTCCAGAAAGAACATGGGCACGAACTATGCAAGTGCAATGTAGTATAGGAAATTATTAATTTACTTTTTGTGAAATCTTTATTAGAAAGGTTTAAACTTACACACTGTCCTGGTGAATGGCGTCTTTATATAAACTCCTCAATAGACATTTTGGGGTCTCCGAACCCCCCCTTTTTTTTGCTCCCCTCAAAACATCCGTCCGTCCATCTGTCGTCTGTGAACAATACTAGCGCCTAGACTATGCGAAGGTTGTTTTTTTTCAAACTGAATAAATCCCGGTCATTCTGACCTCACTCAAAATTCTGCGATTCCAAATTTTCTCAAAAATGGCTCCAAATTTTTATTTAAATTTCTTGTCAGAAAAGAGTAAAATACACTTATAAAGGTGGCAAAGGTCTTATTTTCACAGGTAACTCTGCATTTTTGACAATTGTCAAATGCGTCTTCCTACAAACAAATAGAGACAAATAGAGAAAATCTTTTTTTTATTTATTTGGTCTCTAAAAGCATTAAGAAATCAAATGTACAAGGGCAAACAAAAAAACAATTTTTTTAAGTTTTATTTTTCAGATAGACAGGTTAAAAAAATATAAAAAACAAGAATTTCTCACAAGTGGCTCAAAATTTCTTCTTTAAACTTTTGGTAGGGACAGTGCTAAATGTACTACATAAGATGGCATTAATACCATTTTTCTCCATTCATTGTTTTTTCAAAAATTACCCAAATGTAATTTTTTTTTTGACTTGCCTCTCACTTCATTAATATTTACATTAGTGGCGATTTGTTCACAGTATTGTACTTACAATTACATGTGCTTCAAAATGTAATGTACATATCTTATAAAGTTTCTCGAAAACTCAAAATTTTTCTATGTAAATGAGCTGGAAATTCCGGATTTTCAGAAATGCTGAAAAACCGTTTTCTCAAAAACGGCTCCAAATTTGTTCTTCAAACTTTTTGTACTGGTAGTACTAAATCCTCTGTATTAACTGACATAAAAGCTATTTTGCTGTATTGTTTTCTTTTTTCCCATAAATTACGTAAATGTATATTTTTATAAGTATATCCCACATCGTAAATATGCATATATCCAGCGATTTGTATACATTATTGCGTTTGTGAGAAGGCTTTCCAATGACTGCGAATGAAGTTTCTCGAAAACTCAAACATTTTCTGTGAAAGAGAGCATCTTTCGCATTTACAATAACGCCACATTTTCTTAAAAATGGCTAAAAAATTTTCCACGAAAATTTCCATTCATGACTAGGCTTTACTTTTCTGTAGTATTCTTAAAATAATATTTCGATTTTGCCGTTAGGAAACCGAAAAATAGAGAAAATTTCACAAAAATTTACTTTGCGCGGCGATAGAAAGCAGCTGGTAAGAGGATGGATGGGACGAGACTGGAAAGCCAGCCCAGACCAAAGAAATTAGAAAACTGAGTAGTTTGAGAAAGTCTGTGCCATTTTACACAACACACCATACGCTCATTTTAATAACACAGTCCTGCGGCTTATGGCTTTTCCCTGTACTGAAAATGGGCCTACTGACAGCTGTAGCATCACTAGCGCTCCAAGTGGTCAGTAAGCTGGTCACTCTCTCGTACCATAGCTTATGTATACTAGATCAAGATTTTGACGCCGTAATTATATTATTTAGAAAACCTAATTCACATTCTAGTCCAATTTTATCATTTATTGTTATTAACGAAAGCTTAAAAGTATAAAAACAACATTTAATATCCTGTAGAATTTCTTTCAAGGTCGGTAGAGCAAGATCTGACACTTGACGTTTCACAAGGAATTTCTTCATATTTTGTGGTTTTATATACTCCATAATGAGCAAATTAAATGAATATTTGGGTTTTCTTCTGACGAACAGTCGCACAAATAAAAATTCACGGTGCAGAATTTCTTACACCGTGGAATAGTTCAATTCAAGAGTGTCTTACACCGTAGGATGATGATTGGTCGTGGTTCAATTGAACTAGTTCGTTCGCGAACGACATATCCTCAAGTTAGAAAATAGAAATATCCTTTCAGAATGCTACAAAGATCGCCCGTTGTCTAAGTCGTCCAAATCTGTCAAATGTCTACACTAGGATCTTACCTCGAAGGACATCTGTGTACACTCATTGCTGAACAACGGAATTTCTGTTGGTAATTCCGAGGAATTGTACCTGTCAACAGAAAGAAGAGGCAGGAATCAGGAATCGAGGTCGTCACCGCGGGAAATGTATTAAAGTTTGTTTTGTTTTGGTTTGGTTTTTGTCTATTGGTTGCAAGTTTAGAAAATGCTAAATGTTGATGTTCCTGTCATTACTGACATGATTTCCCATTTTTTTCACGGAATATGTAAATAAATAGAATGTAAAAGCTATAAAAGTGTTTTTCTAACGTGTTAAGAATAGTACGAGTGTAGTTATTTGAAATGTTTCAGAACGTTTGTCATAAGGATTTCCAAGTTTTCACAAGAAAATGGCCAATTTGGAAGCTCATCAAGTTGCTGAAGCAAGAGAATGCCTACATATTTTACTGGAAATATCAGAAATGTTGCATACAGGACTGGACCCTGAGACTCTCAGTACATGTATTAGGCTTATCCAGTGTGGAGTAAATCCTGAAGCTTTAGCTCGTGTTGTCATTGAAATAAAAAGATCAGTTGCTGAAATTAAGAAAAGTGAAGAGGAAGATGTCATTGGAAGAGAAACAGTTGATGAGAAGACAAGAAAGTAAAGAAACCTGAATTGCCACAAAAACTTGTATTTTAAATATTTTCATTATATGAAATTCTTAGATGCATATTAATAATTTCCTTCTTTTTGTTTAGTGACTATTGAAATTTAACTTCAAGCTTATTTTGATGGCTGAGTAAGGTTGTCATAAAATCAAGACAGAAATTAGTGTCATTCATAACTAAGAAAATGTACTAGTCTTATTCCTGAGTAGGTAGTACTCTCAAATCAGATTAAAAAATAACAAATCAAGAAAAGCATTCTGATGTGTTTCATTAAATATAATATCTCGTAAAAATAAGTCCTGTTTGCTCTCATTACTACACATGTAAATAAACTTTTTATGTATCCCAATGCCTTTCTGTTAGTGATTGGCTTTGCCTCTTGTGCTGCAAACTTACTTAAATGCATTCATGTGTTACTGCAAGAACTGTCATAACATATTTTATTTACCAGTGTTTGTTTAATAGTATGTCCAAAATGTCAGTCAATCGTGCATATAATTCACATAAATATTAGTTCTTATGTTTATAATGTGCCCTGGTTCTGCCACTGCCAGTTACAAATTTTGTAGTCAGTTCTTCCTCCTGCTACGCAAGTCATTGTCAGATTTTTTGTAGCAAGTTTCTAAAGCCTACCAAATCTTTCTTCTCAACACTTCAAAGGGATTTTTCCTGCAGATGTTTCAATTCGGGGAACAGCTGCACTTGCATCATGTATGATGTAACAAATAATCAATTTGATAGCACATGATTACCAAAGCTCGGTTTCAATGACAACAAAAAAAAAACCTTTTAGAAACTTCTCTTTAAAAAATGGAACTGCTTCTGGTTCAAAATGTGCTGAAACTATGGTCTCTTGCTCCAAGAAGTATATCAAAAAGGAAACTCATTGACAGCTGGTCATTTGAACAAAAGTTCCCTGCGTTATATTTACCTATTTAGATTCTATTCGGATTCAGTTGTATGGAAATTTATTCCCTTATCAGCTGCTCAGACTAGACTTTAAAAAAATTGTGGCATTCCAACTATGTCTCTGAGGCAACAATTAAAAGAAAAAGAATTCATAAAATGGTTTGAGAGGAAAGAAATTGTAAGGTATGTCTCCAATCCAATTCAAGGTGGTGTTGCTACTGAATTAATGATTTTATGTGTCCTAGATGTGCTCGGTTTCTTGATACTCTACTCAGTCCAGGTCTATTCAGAAGTTTTGTTAGTATTGAATTGCAGGTATCTGCTAGATCATGTTTGTGGTGTGGATAGTGGTGTTTTATAATTTCTCATTTTTCTAGTAAATTAATTCCTTAAACCACAAGTAGCCATATGTGAATTTCTACATGCATCATTTCAATGGTCTAGTCCTAGTCCTAAATATTAAAAAAAAGTAGAAATTGAATGAATTTTATTTTAACTACCACTGAAATGATTCAGTCACCAGAAACAATTTGCCATCATTCTTGCATTTCTTACATTTCAGTGAGGTTAATTTCTGTCACACATGGCGTGTTCAGTTTGCACCTTAATTCATCACCTGCAGTAATTAATACAATGGTGATGTTAATGGTATTTCAGTTTTTGTGGTTTTATTTGACTCATTGATATTTGTGTTAGAAACTTCCTTCTTCTTTCTTTCTAAATTGCACAGTTTTGGGCCAAGAAACAAGATCATTTTTATTCTTAGGTTAAACAATTCAAATATGACCTGGAGTAGGGAGGGAAGGAAAGGTGGAAGAAAACACTTCACATGAGGCATATTCTCAAGAATGAATACAGTAATATATCACAAGAACATCTGCCATTGTTCCAAAAATCAGATGCAACTTATTTTATATCAGTAACATACCCTGATAATGATTCACCTATAATTTTGTCACCAGTCCCATCTGGAATGTTATTTTATTCAGTATCCATGAAAAACTAGATCAACATATCAACAAACTGGCTCAAAACTAATTTCTGTCTCAAATTGAAAAATTTCTTGGATTGTCATCAAGTTGTGAAAAATGCAAATCAAAGAATCACTTTAAATAATATTTTGATACCACAAACAATTTTTCATCAAAATTTCAAATATGGACAGAAATATTCCATTTTTATTTTGTATCCCATTTTGGAACATAGATCATTTTGTAAGACTTTTCATGAAACATTCTGTGGTTAATGGTCAGATTTTTCATAAAATTATTTCCCCCCCACACACACACACACACATGCCGGGAAATTATATATGATTATGACTATGTTTGGTACTATGGTCCACGACATCAGGAGTATAAGCATGTAGGAAATTGAGAGTAATCAAAAAACTATTACATTCAACTATGGGGTGAATTAAGCCACTTCAGTAAGCAAAAGAGATAAGTTTTGACCAAATTATAGATTAATATGCTCAAAAGAAAGCTTAGACTGACTTCAACTTCTAAATCAAAAGAAATCATGTATTTGTAATAAATTGTTATAACTAATTTGTTTAAAATATAAAAATTTATTTCAAATTTATTTTCTTCAATAAAACATTTTTTGAAGAAAAATAATATTTATTTAATTGTAGTTGAAGTATAATGAACTGTAAAATATACATCGAGGAGTACACCAGATGTTTAAAAAATTATGATGCTAATGATGAAATGGCCGCAAGATGAGATGAAAACTACAGAAGTTATTGGTTTTATTATGAATATTGAGTTATTTTTGCAAGTGTTTCCTTCCTACTAAAGTATAAATATTATTTGGTCCCAATTTTTAAGTAAAACACCCTACAAATTTTTAGCAAAAAGTCACTAACAGCTGTGATGAGATAGACAAATTTGCAAAACCATCTACTACCATGGTGGTAATTCACACGACTTCACACCTTTTTTTATTTTAATTGTAAGTAAGGGAAATATTTTCAGAAACGGAGTGCCACCATAAAAATGAAATACATGCTACATTCTATACATTCTATTGATTTCATAATTTCATCCAACATTTCCTATAGACTTCAATAATTTTAATCCAAGATCTTTGTAAATTTTCCCCCGAAAGATGAAAGAGTCCTTTTTTAAGCAATTAAGGTGCAAAGAAACTAGTTGTATCACTTATCACAAACTAGTTTTTATCATTTAAAAAGATCATAGATAGCAAAGCTCATTTTATGAATTATATCCTTTTACTGTCCTTGAAGGTATGGATGATCTTATCAACCAAAGAAAGTAGATGATAGGACATTAAAAAAAAATTTTACATGTTTCAGGTGCTAGCTGTCGTAATGAGTGAAGGACATAACTTGAAATGTGATAGCTATGTTTACTGCCATTTTTTAATCCAGCTGAGAGTCACAATTTTTCATACTTTTTATTTTATTTAGTTGTATTTGCATACATTTTTGGTAATGATTAGTTGCAGAAGTGGTACCTGAACATGCTATGTTGAGTTGGACTGTGATCCTTAATATCAAGAAAACGTGCACGGTATACAGAAATTGGCATGCAGAACAATTCAATTAGTTATGTAGTAGTTCATTTTTTCAATAAATAATACTGATATAAGAATTATATATAATATAATAATGATATAATTATTATGTATAATATAATAATTTTTCAATAAATATTTTGTATTAATATGTATATTATTTCTACTTGCATTACCAATGTGCATTTTTCTTTTGAGGAAACATTAAAATAAATGTTTTCTCTCCTTAAAATATGCATTCTCAAGAAGATATTTGTATTTGGTCTAATGAGTCAGTTTCAGTCTTATGACATTAACAATGAATGTGGGTGAAAACTAGTAAATGTTTTGTCAGAAAAGATGTCTTTGTAGACAGAGTTTGCCAAAATAATTTAAATTTATTATTTAAATACTGTCTAAATGAGTATTTAAAATCATACATACAATATAATTGGTTTTGATTTGCTAAATACATGTTTGTAAAATACTTGAAATACTCAAAATACAATTGTATTAAATATTTTTTACTGCAACAATATATTGTTATTGTCAAGGATTTGAAGCATCTTTCAAATTATTTTAACAGATTTTAATTGAGACGAACTGCTCTGAATGATTGTAGAGAATAGTGTATTTCAAATACCAGATTTTAAATTAACCCTGAAAAGACATATTTAAAAAATTGTATTATTGTACTATATTTTACTTGCTCATATATGTACGGAGTAATATATGTAGCAGAGAGAAAGTTATGTAATGCTGCGCAAAAAAATTCATTGCTGGGACTATCGGCGGAAAAAAATCATGCCGGGCTCTGGTGGCTTAAAAGTGCATAAAACCAGTTGCTAAATTAAGAGAAAACTAGTGGTGCTACAGAATGGCACAGACTTTATCGTAGTAAAGTGTTCTAATTTCCTTGGTGAGCACTGTATTTACAGTCTTGCCCCACTATCTTGCCAACTACAATCTATCGCCGCCTAAAGAATTTTTTTTTTTTTTTTTTTTAAATTTATTTTCTCAACTTTTTCGTTTCCTGATAGTAGAACCAAAATATTATTTTAAGAATATTGAAGAAGAGTAAAACCTCGTCCTAAATTTCAATTTCAGTGAAAAATTTTGAGCAGTTTTTAAGAAATTGGCGTTTAAGTGTTACTGTAAATGCAAAATTTCAAACCGGCAGCTCAGTGCATCAACTGATGTTACTGCAGCGCCTCTGACCGGAAGCTCCTAGGTTCAAGTCTTGACGGCGGTAGGATATTCGATTCTAGCTTTTCAGCTTGGTCTAATTCAGTCGCTGTCTGGAGGAGAATTCTAGCGGCCGGCTGCTCTGATCGGTAGTTTTCCGTGGTTTCTCCGATCAACACCAGGCGAATGCCGGAGCAGTACCCTACCAAACGGGCGACGGACCGCGCGCGATCTTTCCTTTCTCTTCCTTGTCCTTTCCTCTCTCACACACACACACACTTACACTAACATGCACTACACTATCATGTATTCTGGGAGACCGTCGGGAGCTTAGAGCTTGTCCCGGCTGGGGCGGTGCCCCGCTGGTGGGAGAGTCCTGGTTAGGGTGAAACCCCACTTAGAGAGTATATACTGACTCCACTAGCCGAGGGTAGGTCGGCGCCGGATCTCGCCATCCAGCGGGGGAAGATCACCGCCATCTCTTGAGAAAAAACACTACACTTACGAGACTAATGACCACAGCAGTTGACGTGCCCGGAAACACGAAAATCAATCAATCATGTGAAATTTCCAGCTCTTTTCCACAGGAATCTTCAAAATTTCATTTATTGTCATTTAAAGCACTTTGAATTACAAATGCAATAGAATATACAAAATGCTTGAAACGTGCATATTAACAGCGTGAGAGATAATTGAAAAATTACATTTGTCTAATTTAAAAAATCTAACAAAAGTACAATTAGCACAATTCATTGGAAAAGTTTGAAGAAAAAATTTTGAGCGATTTTTTAGAAGATGGCGTTTGAGCATTACTGAAAATGCGGAATTTTGCGCACATTTTAACAGAAAACTATTGAGATTACAAGAAACTTTATTTGACATTATTTAAAGCACATGTACTCATAAATACAATAACGTGTAGAAATCGGTTCTAATATAAATGACGCGAGAGACAAGGCAAAAAATGTTCTTTTTTGTACTTTTCGAAAAAAAAAACAAAAGAATAGTGCAATATGGCGTTTATGTCATCTTATAAAGTGCATTTAGCACTATGTCTACAAAATATTTAAACAAAAAATGCCGAGTCGTTTTTGAGAAAATCTTGTTTTTTGTATTTTTTTAATTGCAAATATTGCGCGAGCGATCTTATTAAGAGACCTGATTAGGAGCAACATTTCATTTGAAGGAAAAATCTCTATCTTAAATTTTGTAATTGTAGGAAGACGCAGAAAAAAATCAAACTTTTGCAATTTTCGAAAATCCAGGGTTAACTGTGAAAATCGATCCTATGCCACCTTTGTAAGTGTATTTTAATCTATTATTCCAAGAAACTTAAAGAAAAAATTTGGAGCCGATTTTGAGAAAATTTTGAAAATGTCCCAGGGGCTTCATGTTAAGTACCCCCACAAATTAATGAATGTTTCTCAAAATCGCAGAGCTTTGACTCAGATCATATCGACAGAGGTTTGTTCAGTTTGGAAAAAATTGTACGAATTGTTCAGGCGCTAGTGTTGTTCACATACGCCAGACGGACGGACGTTTTGCTTTCAATTTGTTTTCCAGCATCAAGGACCCCCAAAACAGGAATTCTGGCTACACTATGTGTTAGAGGACATTTTCTTAATTTAGCAACTGGATGTATCCACTTTTTCGTTGTAAAATCCCGGCAATTAATTTTTTCTGCCGAAAATCCGCCGTTGTTTCGCGTAGCATTATTAACTTTCTCTGTACTACGTATATTACTCCGCAAATATGTACGAATACAAGAAAGTAACTAGAGGTGCTACAGAATAGCACAGACTTTCTCGTACCAAATTTTTCTAATTTCCTTGGTGTGGTCTGGGCGTCGTGCTCCATTCTCTGGTCAGCTGCCATCTATCGTCGCCCAAAGTTCATTTTTTGACAATTTCTGAACTTTTTGCTTTCCTAGTTGTACAACTGAATCATTACTTCAAGAGTATTAAAGAAGAGTAAAAACTCGTCCTAAATAGAAGTTTTCATTGAAAAATTCGAAGTCGTTTTAAGAAAATGGCGATTAAGCTTTACTGTAAATTCGAAATTTAAGCTCTTTTTCACAGAAATCTATTGAGTTTTCGAAAAACTTCATTTGAAGGAATTTGAAGCGCTTCCACCCACAAATGTAATAATGCATACAAATCGATGGAAATGTCCATACTAACGGGTAAGAGGTATTTCAAGAAAATTACGTTTGTGTAAGTTTTTAAAAAACTAATGAATACACCTAAACGAACTTTACGTCATAACTAGGGAACGGATTTTCATGTAAGTACATATTTTTAAAGGGACTAGATACCTGCATTCAGTAATATTTTTTAGATTTAACACGACATTGTGAACTAATTGGAACCATTTTTATTTTACATATTTTTACATATTTTGGTATAATTACATATTTTTACATATTTTATCTATAGCTACATATTTCGTTACATTTTAATATATTTATAGGTCGAAAATGAACATTTTACTTGTGATGTTCGAAATATATGTTACTTGAAAACTAACTTAGTTACTGAAATACTTAAAAAATACGCAATGCGCTTGTGTTAACGCCGGACAATCGCTATTAATTGCCAAACTTAACTCCCCCCGCCCCACTGCTTCTTGGAAACAGCGTAGTCGGGATCAACGATGAGCGGATGTAGTATGTGAAGCAGAAGGAACTTCAACCACGTGCATACTCGTGTTTCATAGACCCCATGCGTAACTCGAAAAAAAATCAGATCATTGTCTTATCCTTTTTCTGGAGTTGGGGTGGGAGTATGCTCCCTTTTGCCCCCCCCCCCCCTTCTATTGCAGGCTACACGGTACTATTCACTTGAGCTCCGGCACCTCGCAAACAACATTGTATATAATACGAAAGTATTATGTTTCGGAAGAAACTAGCGAATAATTGCTTCTGTAGATGTAAAACTTTCATTCAGCCTCTCTGAATCCATGTAAAGTTCTGATCGGCAACGTACTCTGCTCGGAAAACGCTTGAAGAATGGAATTGTAAACATTATAAAGAATACTTATTTCACATATTTCCTATTTTTTCTTACATATTTTTGAAAAAATAAGTACATATATATGTACATATTTTGCTTTTTTTATTACAATAAAGTCCGTTCCCTAGTCATAACAAACAGTGCCATTAGCACTATCTATTGGAAAAATTTGGAGCCATTTTTTAGAAAATGGCGTGTGAGCGTATTTGTATGACGTATTTTGTGCTCATTTTTACAGAAAACTGTTGAGTTTTCGAGAGACTTTATTTGACATTATTTAAAGCACATGTGCTCATAAATATAATAATTTGAAGAATGAATGAATAAATGCCTTATTTTACGTGGCGAGACTCAGGCCATGAGGCCTGCTCTTCCGTCTGACCACGCGCAATTTCGTTACGCTCCTTTCACCTACTAGGGCAGAAAGAAGGTATTACTTGGGCGACGAAACAGGCAATTTGAATTTAGCTCAGAGGCTTCACTTAGGCTTGAGGATCTTTTACATGCAGTAAATCTACTAAAATGGGACAGACGGCTTTACTTCCCCGCCGAAGAAAGGCGTACGAAGGATTTTTCGCCCTTAAAAATCCACGGTTTCGATCGGGTTTGAACTCGCAAACAACCCGATACGATAACCAATACACCATCGCCACCACAAGAAATCGTTTTACAGACGTGAGAGACAAGTAAAAAAAAAATCATTTTTGAATTTTTTGAAAAAAGAAAAGAATACATCAATATGGCGTTTATGTCACGGCATAAACGGCGAAATTTTGAAAAACATTCTTTAAAATTTGGGGTTACTTTACATGAAGCCCCCCGTACATTTCCAAAATTTTCTCAAAAACGGCTTCAAATTTTTCTTTAACGTTCTTTGTAAAATAAGAGCAAATACACTTAAAAAGGTGGCATAGGTCAGAATATCACGGTTAACTCAGATTTTCGAAAATTACAAAAGTTTGAATTTTTTCGACGTCTTCCTACAACTACAAAATTGAAGACATGGATTTTTCCTTCAAATGAAATTTGTTGTGCGTGATGAGTTCTTTCAATTAGCTCATGTAGATTTTTTTGGAAGTTTTAGGAGTTTTCGTGCAATAGTGTGTGCAATATTTGCAATTTAAAAAAAAACAACAAAAACGAGATTTTCTCAAAAACGGCTCCAAATTTTTTCTTGATATTTTTGGTAAGGTTAGTGCCAAACGAACCCTATGCCGTGTCATAAACGCCATATTACTGCATTCTTTTGTTTTGTCAAAAATGACTTTTTTATACTTGTCTCTCACGTCTGTAAAACTTACATTAAATGCAATTTCTTCACAATATTATATTTATGAGCACATGTGCTTTAAGTAATGCCAAATAAAGTTTCTCGAAAACTTAACAGTTTTCTGTTAAAATGAGCACAAAATTCGGCATTTTCAGAAACGCTCAAACGCCATTTTCTCAGAAATGGCTGCAAATTTTTTCTTCAAATTTTCCCAATGGACAGTGCTCATTGCACTGTTTAATATGACGTAAAGTTCATTTTGCTGCATTCTTTTGTTTTTTAAAAAATTACAATTGTGTAATTTTTTAAAAAAACAAACAAAAGAATGCAGCAAAATGAACTTTACGTCATATTACACAAATGTAATTTTTTTAAAAATCTTTCACGTCATTAATATGCACATTTCCATCAATGTGTATACATTATTGCATTTGTTAGTAAAGTACTTCAAATGAATTTTTTCGAAAAATCAATAGTTTTCTGTGAAAATGCTTCAAATTTCGCATTTACAGTAATGCTTAATCGTCATTTTCTTAGAAACGGCTCCAAATTTTTCAAAGAAAATTGCTATTTAGGACGACGTTATAGCCTTTATTAATATTCTTAAAATATAATTTAGATTCTACTATTTGGAAACCGAAAAGTTGCGAAAATTTCAAAAAGAATTTCCTTGGCCCGTAATAGATGGAAGCAGGCAAGGAAAGACAAGACTGTACACTATCAATCCACACTAAGTAAATTAGAAAACTTTACTACAAGAAAGTCTGTGCCATTCTGTAGCACCTCTAGTTCTGAATGTAATTAAACCAAAAAGGCAACAAAAGTAAACAAATGTCAGGTATATGTGGGTAAACGTGTGGGGTGTTACATGATCTTTGGAATGAAAGCAAAAATAAGAATCTTGAATTTTATTTTTTTAAGTATTTTATTTTTATTAAAGTATTTCTTTTTTTGAATACACCTATTTAATGTATTTAAATATATTCTAGCTTCCCGTGCTGTGGTTCCGGGTTAGATTCCCGGTCGAGGCAAAAATAGTTGTAGCTGTCCTTTAAAATCATCCCAGATTCTGTAGCTGTGTGACGGAGTAAAGCTCATGCAGGCAAATCTTACTAATCACGGTGAAGAGAATACGTCATGTTCGCCTCATGTCGGGCTTACCCCCAAGCATGGAAATTTAACTAGGCCCAGGCATGGGGGATACCGGTAGCTGGCCGGCGAAGTCGGAATACCGACCCAATAACGCCAAATACATAAAAATATAACTCCAAAATACACGACACCCCCCCCTCAAAAATACAGTTTTCCAAATACCATATGTATTTAAATACTGCCCCACCCTGTTTGTACGGCATAAGTAGTCCATTCTTTATTTAAATGCTTGTAAGGTGCTTTTCTTTTTTATCTATACTATTGGATTCATCAAAAAGGTACGAGCAATTCATGGATTGAGTGAAAATAGAAAAACTGTGAATATGTGATATTATAATTTTCATAAAATTTTAATTACACATACAGATGATGAAACTAAGGGCCCCTTCACACGTAGATACAGCATTGCGCCGCCGAACACCGCGACTGGTAGCAAAGCATTGGTTTAAAAGGAGATCTTCCCACTGCGCCACGGCCGCAGCGCAAACTGCCGTATAAAACAATGCAATTACTTCTATTCTTATTCACAACAATAGGCGTTTTCTTAGAATAAACAAAGGAAACACGCTAGACGCAAACGTGCAGTCTGCAAACATTATCTCGAACTTTGCATCTTAAAAAAAAAATACATTTTCCCCCCATTCTACATTCCGCCATGAGTTTTACTCTGGGTTCGTACAAGGCGGTACTCCGGTTGTACTCCCGCTCCTTAAATGACATAACTAATGCATAGTTCCAATAAATACATTTTTTAGGGACTACAAAGTAGTAAAACATGCATAATCTGAACATCAGCATGTTCAGGAGAAGACAAAAATAAGGCACAAATTATGAAAAATCATTTTTCCCCGAGTTTTTCGTGTCCTTCTCCCCTTAAATTGTATTCGTTTTCCGTGAATGTTTGCATATTTCGGTGTTTTTTCTATTGTTAACAAATACATGCATTACGCAGATTTTATACGTTTCTTTGGGGTAATGCATGGTATTTAGATCTTGAAATATTTAGACATATTAATCGCTCATTGATTGTTTTTCAACAATTTCTTGCTAACTTGATGGAGGTGTCAATGTCGCTGTATATTTCAGAATACCCGAAGTTTCGAAGAAGAGTAACTACGAACGAATACATCTCACTAAATAAAATTTTAAAAACTTAATTTTTTAAAATTAATTGATATAAGAAAGGATTTGATGGGGATAGCCGCATAGTCAAGTTTTATCAACATTTTTTCTGAGCGCATGTACACCTCGTTGGGTCACCGACGCGGTGGACTTCGGAACCCTCCCCTTCCAAGCGCAGTAGCTGGCGGTGGCGGCGTGGGAAGGGCTCTGCCCCTTCTCGGAGGCGCGCGGCAGTATACACGCTCTACAACTCGTAGCTTGTCAGAGATGTGTACTAATAATAATGGCTACTAGCTCAGTATGTAATGTGACATCTCCTACAACTCGTAGGGCATGTCTCAGATGCCACACCAGAATCTCTAATTAATTCGTACGGCATGTCACAGACGCCCACGTATTTTCCTGGTATGTAAAATAAAGTTTTCATTGTTGAATCGATTTGGGTTACTATTCTATTTTTAAACAATATTGACGCAATAATGCAAGAACGAGGTGGAACGGGGGATTGCCGAGTATCGGCTTCGAGCTGTGCAGCCATTTTCCATTGTCATCTTAGACATGCCTTATGAGTGTTAGGATCATGCAGTGCTCAGAAACCTCCGACCGCAGAGTGAATTCATAGGTGGCATGTCACACATGCCCTACGAGTGCAAAGGGTTAATGAAATTGGGGACCCAGTGTAATTACAGTAGAAGAGTTCCATGTGAAATTTTCTGTAAATTTCTATTGCTTTTTTGGAATGTTAAATAATTTGTAGTATTATTTATTTTTTAACACAGAATTATTGCACGAAACTTCAATATTATTTGTACGTCTAACTGCTGGCATAGTGATTAAATATGAATTTAGTTTACATTTTCAGAGGTTTTCTCAAAAAAATTAATGTAGATTTTCAAAGTATTAAATTAATATATCTTTTTATTATGTATTTTTTATATGTAATAAATAGAATCTGGAAGTTTGGCAAAATGCCTTTTTATTACTGTTACTATTTTATGCCTTTTAACAATCGGAATCACACTACTTCTGGAGTTGTTTTAGTAGATTTTAATTGTGCCTGTTTTAGCTTCTGGTACATATTTTTTACATTTTGTCTTATTTTTGCCATTTTCTTCTTTGTTATTTCCTCGTTATAAGTTTATAGGAATACGGAGTAATAAACATAGTAAAAAGTTATGTAATGCTGCGGAAAATAGATTTCGAGATTTCAGCGGAAATGAGGTTCCCTGATACCGAAAAGTTTTGTTTTTTTTCAATGCCGAATCCTGAACATTATTTGAAGTATACCGCACTTTGTGGACGCTACCTCAACCGTTGTCTTTTATTTTCAGTTTTTTTGAAATCTCAATACTATGAAATTCCGTCCTTAATAATTGTTCTATAAGACAATTACACAAACTACTTACTTCTGGACCATCAACAACACACTCCATTTTCACAAAACTTGGGAGAAGCGTAACTTACGATCAGAGAGGGACTTGTTCACCGCAATATTTTGCGGTGCCTATAGGCGGTATACCGATCGTCCTGAGGCGCTTCCTCCCCTCTCCCTGCCCTTGAAACGTAAGGAGCTCTAGGTTATCGCGGCTGACATGAGGTGACTTCACATGCGCAAGCGAATTCTCTGGACAGCTTTAAGAACTGTCTGAAACTTCTCACTCTACCGCACTTCATAGCGCTTACGGATGCGGAAGACTGACTGGCTCTCGGTAGCAAAACAGACTTATTTTTTCGCATCTGTTTTAAAGCTTTCAAAATCTCAATAACTTTTTAGAGGATTACCAAATTAACGAAATATTTATTATACACTTCGAATTACTAGGTTTACCGGCAGTATACGCGGTGTATCGGTGAATTCGCCAATGTTTTTTTCCTTTTCTTTCTTCGAAACGGCCGTCCGTTCGTCAACAACGCTAGCACCTGTTATATCCTCCCACATCTGCGAATATCAATGCGCCAAGCTGCAGGGCGACAAATATCGGTCTTCATCGTAATTTGCATTTGCAACCCCTGTCTGGAAACACCACCCTTTGTTTCGGCAATTTGGCAACGCGTGAAATACCTTCGGCATCCCTTTCTTTTCAGCGATCCCCGGCGGCATGCCCTAAGATTTCGGGCTGAGAGAATGTGTCTAATTTTAGTTGGAAGGAAGATAAAGCCTTTATTCTATCCTTATTACTCTTCAACGTACTGCCACAGTCTAATAAGACAGTTATTAGACTGTGGTACTGCAGCCACTTCAAATGAAAAGAGTAAACTCCCGTCTCTTGGTAAATAGTGGTCACTTTCAGTATTTACTCAAAGTTTTTTTTGGTCATTTTTAAGGAAATTATATTTTATTATTTCTTATTAATTATTTTTAATAATTAACTACTTATTTATACTGAGTGTTTATTTTCTTTCGCCGAAGATGACGCGCCGCTTGCCTCAGTGATCGAGCCCTCGCTTCCCCGGGGAATTGTCAACGAAGACCCCCGTTCATCCGGCGCGTTCGTCGTTCGGCGCGCCCGGCCGATACACCTGGGTCCCCAGACCCTTGAACTGAGTACCATGAAATTTTCTTTGAAACAGAAAATATTTCTTTACTACACCTTCGTTCTACTTAAGTCTGACAGTAAGTGGCGCAAGAGGTTTACTAACAATTTTCCGGGCGTGAATATTCCACATCGGTCGACAATTTTGAAGCTTGTAAAGAAACTTCGCAGCCATGGAATTTTAATTAACAAACAAAAGTTTCGAAAGCGCCATGTCCTGACAGAAGAGAAGGTGAACTAAATCTCTGCCAGATTACAACAATCCCTAAGAACATTTTTGAGGCGTCTATGGTTACTTTCGACAGGATTCGGCAACTACTCACACTGCTGTTCAATCAACGAACTTTTTAAATAATGTTTATAGTGACGATCGAATAATTAGTTGTGGGTCATGGTCTCCTAGATCACCTGATCAGACTCCTTGTGTCTTTTTCCTTTGGGGGTACTTGAAAGATCAGGTGTATGCATAAAACCCGCTTTCGGAGGAAGAGCTCCGGCGCTCTATTGAAGAGAAAATCGCAGAAATTCCTCGAGACTTAATTCACAGGGTTAATCAGAATATGTTCCGGAGGTGCCAAGAATGCTTTTGAGCCGAAGGACACAGCTTTCTGCAATTTCTTTTAGGTAAGATAATCGCAGCCATAGTTCCTGTGCCAGCACAGGAGTTGACTCAGCGGTTCGCTGGGCGAATGAGCCCCTCGACTGGGCGACGCGGCCCGAATCTTCGGCGAACGATAAAAAAACACTTTATTTTATTAGTATTTTTTAATAATTTTATTACGATTTTTTTATTTACTTAATAAGCGGATTCCATAATAATACATTATTATTGTTATAAATAATGAAGAGCTTGGCGGTAATGTTTCCCGAGACATCTTCCTGATTTCTCTGTGAGCTAGACCTCATTAAATAATAATTGTTGTTAATAAATCAAAAAATCAGTCATAACTTCCCTCCGCATTTCAGTATTGCAGTTTTATATCTTAAGCATACTGGACAGAATCGCTTAAAGAGACGTTTTGTTTCCCCGCTCATGCCTCATCCATGGCCATCCTCTATTATACTTAGGTTTTCGTAACGTGGGCCCGTGCTGGGGGCCTTGTCTTCACGATGGAATATGGCACGGCGTTTCGCGTCTTTCTTGGTAGTGTCGCTTGATCTGCAGCACTGCTCGATACGTTCGCGATCATGCGACATCTGGCGGCACGATCGAGAAAAACGCAAAATGGCGTGACATTCCATCACGAAGAAAAGTCTCCCAGACGCCACGTTACAAAAACCCAAGTGTAAAGGCCGTGACACTTCGATTTGGCAACAGTACGGGGTCCAACAAGGAGGATTGTTACTATTGGTTCTTAATGCGTTCCAGACGTTTTTTTTTGTCGTGATCACGATCTGAATACATGTATATTAAGGTGAGCTAATGTGTTTAATACGTTGTACTTGTGGAGAGGTATCGGGCCGTAAAATATTGTTACGTTTTGCTGTCCTTTAAGACAAAATGATAGTATTATCCGGAGAACCGGGTTTCGATTACTAATTTGTTCTGCGTGTTTATAGCTATTAACATACCTATAAATGTTATGAGCGTTATTACTGCTGAGGCCAAAAGGTTTTAATCTGGACGAGGCATTAATAACACTCCAACATTTCGTGGTATGATCAGCATTTTATTGGCCCCATAAAATCTCACGAATTATGCGAAAATTTACATTACTGCGATAGTAAACAGATGAATTCTGTTGCTGCGGCATATTAGTACAATCGTGGGGTGTTCTTTGCGATATATCTATATAAAAAATGTTCGTACACCGTGGTTCGAGAAAGAGGGATGCAAATAATTCTCCTGAACCTACAGATGCCTGAAGAAACGACATTCGGTTAGGAAATTGACCTTTTGATTTCCAGTGGCTACACCTTCACATCGTCAGTAAATACGATTACCGGAGTAGTTTCATTTGGTGGAATGTGAGAAAAGTGAGGTTAACTACTATACATTTTTTAATTGTTCAATTAATAATATTATAATAACGAATAATTATTCCCCAAACCAACCCCAACACAAAATTCTCCCCATAGCACGTCATACGCAGTTTCAACTGGTTTTTGACGTAAAATAAATAAATAAGTAAATGAATAAAGTGTAACAAACCTGCAGGGTTGCATATTAACAGGGGTTAAAACCGCATGTGACCGATTAAGGTTAATAATGTTAAATATCTTGCCATTTACTGTAATTGGTGTTAAAATTATATCAAACATTGTTTTGTTACATGATAGACGAAGAATGCTACAATTTCATGTATGTAGAATATCCAAGAATGTTCAGGACAGGAGAAAGTAAGTTTCTTACCTATTTTTCTCATTTACTTTTGAATTATAAAACGATGTATTTAAGAGTTGTGAATCCAAATACTGTGCTAACACTGTGAATATGTTTGTGTACACCAACATAAAAATATATTGTTACATATATTTTTTCTTGTAATAAAATATTTGCGTGCTTGATTTTAGATGCCGAAACACTGTTGTGTGGGACTTTGCCATAGTTTATGCATACTTGGCATTTTATGCTCATATTTGTTTTACATTAAAATATATAGACTGTGATAAAGATCTCCCTTAATGTTATTTTTCTTTTTTCCATTTATTAATCTCCCATATTCATTTTAGAGGCTTACTAATTGTTTAAAAACAATAATTTCTGTAATATAAGATTTATCTCATTCGCATATATTACGGGAAGAACTTGGAATGCATTGAACACTGTGACTGGAGTTAGGACACCTGCCTGGCAGGCTCGCGGTGTTGCCAAATTGAAAGTCATGGCATTTAGTAACGGATGGTCATGCCTCATCTCACCTTCTGGGTGCAATTAATAACTAACCGGGGTATTATACACTATGTGATCAAAAGAATCCGGACAGACCACAAAAACATACGTTTTTCATCTTAGGTGCATTGTGCTGTCACCTACCGCCAGGTACGCATTCTCCGCGACCTCAGTAGTCATTATACATCGTGCAACAGCAGAATGGAACTCACGGACTTTGCACGTGATCAAGTGAGGTTTCACTTGTGTCAGAAGTTTGTAGGCGAGATTTCACACGCCTAAACATCTGTAGCTCCACTGTTTCTGATGTGAAAGTGAAGTGGAAACGTGAAGGGACATGTACAGCACAAAAGAGTACAGGCTGACCTCGTCTGTTAACTGACAGAGACCGCCGACATTTGAAGAGGGTCGTAAAGAGTAATAGAGCAGACACCTATCCAGATCATCACACAGGAATTCCAAAACTGCATCAAGATCCACTCCAAGTACTATGACAGGCGTGAGATGAGAAACCTTGGATTCCATTCTAGCGGCTGTACATAAGCCACACATCACGGACGAAAATGCCAAACGCCGCCACGCTTGGTGTAAGGAGCGTCAACAATACACGATTGAACAGTGGCATAACGTTGTGTGGAGTGATGAATGTGTACACAATGTGGCGATCCGATGGCAGGGTGTGGGTATGACGAACGCCCGGTGAACGTCATCTGCCAGCGGATGTAGTTCCAGCAGTGAAATTTGGAGGTGGTGATGTCATGATGTGAGCGTGTTTTTCCTGGAGGGGGCTTGGACCTCTTGTTGTGCATGAAACTATCACAGTACAGTCCTACATAGATATTGTAAGCACCTTCTTGCTTCCCACTGTTGAAGAGCACTTCGAAGATGGAGATCGCATCTTTCAACACGATCGAGCACCTGTTCATACTGCACGGGCTGTGACGGAGTGGTTCCACGACAATAACATCCCTGTAAAGGACTGGCCTGCACAGAGTTCCGACTTGAATTCTATAGAACACCTTTGGGATGTCTTGGAACGCCGACTTAGTGCCAGGTCTTCCCGTTCGTCATCGATACCTCTCCTCAGTGCAGCACTCTGTGAAGAATGGACTGCCATTCTCCAAGAAACCTTCCAGCACCTGATTGAAAGTATGCCTGCGAGAGTGAACGCTGTCATCAAGGGTAAGGGTGGGCCACCATATTGACTTCCAGCATTACCGATAGAGGGCGCCACGAACTTGTACGTCCCTTTCAGCCAGTTGTCCGGATACTCTTGATCACATAGTGTATCAGGGGTGTGGCGTGGGGAATTCAATTCCCTAACTTACCTTCTCGCTTGATTGCAGTCTTGCCCGGCTGCTCTGATTGTGTGTGTGTGTGTGTGTGGGGGGGGGTTGGCAATTGTGGAATATTATGATGTATGATGGAAAGAAGTGACGTTCAAGACATTAATTTATTATTCAAAAAACCAGAGAACAAAATGAGAGATGGGGTGATTATACCGCAGTAAATTAAATGATCACAAGCGCCGTTATGAAAAATCTTATAGCAGCATTACAGTATTTTCTGGTGCGTCGGACTTTGTCCATCACTTCTCTCGGCTGCGGGCGCAATGACCTCGGGCCTCCGACTCAGCAGCAGGTATCAGCCGATGGGAGAAGGGCAAAGGAATATCCATTTAAATGAATTGAACACAAAATTAAGTTCATTATGCTACGCGTTCAGAATTCTTGCAAATTCAGTCATCCTTCATACTGCTCATTGTGTATATTTCGTGAATGATCATTCCCGCCTGAGATATGGCATAATATTCTGGGGAAATACATCTTATAACTATCAGACTTTTAGATTACAAAAACGAATTGTACGAATAATAACCAAATCCCACCCACGTGATTCATGTACGCCTCTCTTCATTAATGTAGGAATTTTACCATTACCGTGTCTGTTTATTTACGAATCAATGGTTTTTGTCAAAAATGACTTGCTTAAGGGCGGGAATATATTTTCAGAAAATGCCGATGTCTATTACTATAACACTCAACGTAAAAATCATATTCATCAGGTGACAGTATCAACAACTCATTACAAAAAATTCACATACAATACATGTACATTATTTTACAACACTTTGCCAGATGACATTAAACGATTAAATTCGATAGAAAAGTTTAAATCCCAAGTAAAATCGTTTCTGCTGCATAACGTTTCTTTACAATTAGACACTATACTGAGCATCACAAGAAAAGTAACATTAATTTTAACAATGATACATATTGCATTATTTACCATTTGGACTGTATAAACAACCTGTAACAAGTATTGTACTGCAGCCTCCGGGTCAATGACCCCCATCTTGTACAGGTTTTTCGTCCAGTTTCCCTGCTCCATTGAGCAAATGCTGAGATGGCCCCTTGTTTTGCTTCTGGACATAAATATAACTTCATTGTTGCTTATTTATCCTTGAAAATAGATTATATTACATGGGAGGTTTTTTTTCTTTCAAAATTTAAGTGGTATATGACTTAGTGTTGGGATCACAGAATTTTGAAAATGTGCACACAATTCACATTTCCCCATAGCACGTCATACGCAGTTTTAACTGTTTTTGACGTAAAATAAATAAAATAAAAATGCGTCCCCAAAGGGAGCGCTGACCATTCGGATGACAGGTTTCCTCTTCCTCCTGGCATCGCCGTCAGCGCGCAAGAGCAGGAGTTATGGAGGTCACGACGAAAACAGCTTTCAGATGGCCAGATAGGTTCACGAGGACACGTACTCGATAAAGTCCAGACGGACTTTTAGTTGCACTTCCTTTGTGCTCTATTGCCTGTCTAAGCTATTCAGTGCGGCCGCAATGACGCAGTCTCCCAACCACGCGCGCCGCTCCTCGCGAAGTTCAAGTCTTTCGCGGCAACAGAGCAGTCTCGACGGCCCGCGCTCCATTGTGGAAAGATGAGTTACTCCGGCGCACCGACTTTTGCTCGTTCTGCGCATCACCAGTTTGCATCACGAACCACGAGACCACAGTACAGGCACGTCATTTGAAAAGCCACGTGTAACGTATTGTAGGGCTACAGCTAGCAACCGCCGGGCGCCACAAAGGTGCGACGGCAAAGGATTAGACGCCAGGGGCCAGGCAGGATGTGACACGCCGAGGTATTCTGAGAAATTCTAAGAGCTAGGGAAAGGGATGCCCAAAGTGCGGGACAGCGCATTTTTGCCGCGTGCCGCGTGACAAATTCTTGGAATCCATGGAAATGGATGTCCAAAAATGCCTGGCAAAGCGACTAGTGCGGGCCGTGTGCAAAACCCAGTGACGTTTCAGGTCACGTGGGTGGTAGCTATATAAGAGCGAACGCAGAGCGCGGGGGCGGGGTTTGTTGAGCTGAGTGGGAACCCTCGTGCGAACGCACAAAACTTGCGCCCAGGGCGGTGCGGAGCCGAGCTAGGCTCGTGCGGCAACCCATGTGTTGGGACGCCGTTGTGGACTATATCCACGGGTGACCGAGGTCGCCGGAGCTGTCTGCTGTGTGTGGGAGGCTCGCTGAGGAGTGGCGCGGGCCACGAGTCAGTCATTTCATTTTTAAGGATCGCTCCAGCGATCAGGGAAGTAAACATCTACCAGAGCTGAGTAACTTAAATTATTACTGTACATATTGTGAATAAACCTGTACATATTTATCATTGAAGCTCGTGTCTGTGATTATTGTGTATTCCCACGACGTCACACACGCCAGACGCTGGCCGCCATGTTGCATAGAGAGCGGATTGTTGAAAAACATTTGACATGTTGAAAAACATTTTGAAAGTGGAATAAAGTGACAATTTCAACAGTAACTAACCAAAATTAACATGATGAAGGAGTAAAAGATGCAATTTTTACAAGAAATGCTTCATACATCTGTTTCAATGACTTGTAACAAGGTAATAATTTTGGTATCAGGCTGCATTTAAAAATTCGGCTAATATTGGTGCCCGAAGCTCATTTGCTAAAATCGGATACGATACGCAAGAGCTCCGTCCCTGTCGCGCTCGTCGTGTCAGAAGCCGAGCGTTTTGCCAGTGACTATACTTGGATTTTTCTAACGTGGCATCTGAGGGTAGTATCTCCATGGAATATGGCACGACTTTGTACGTCTTTCTTAGTCCTGCCGCAAGACGTCGCATGATCATGACCTATCAAACAGTGCTGCAGATCAAACGACTCTAGCGGCACGACCGAGAAAGAAAGACGCGAAAAGCCGTGCCACATTCCATCTTGGAGATACTACCCTCAGATGCCTCGTTTGAAAAACACAAGTATAGCTGGTAGACTCCCATGGTCACGTGCGGTGTGACATGGATCTTCGCTCATAGGTCGAGCGTCGCGTGTGGGGCTTGCTATCCGTCAATCGCAGCTTCTTTCGCTCAGTTTTGATTTTCGACCGTTTCGTGGTGGTTGCCTGGAGACAGAAGAGACTCCGGTGATGCGCCGTGTTTCTAATAGCTGGTGTGCGGGTGCACCGGCGGCATTCTTCAAAATGGATACCATTTTTTCTTCATTTTTTGTAAGAATACATTGAAATACACTGTTATAAAGACACAGGCCTAATGTTTATTGTTAATTCTGAATGTTCGAAAATTACAAAAGTTTGAATTTCCTACGGCGTTTTCACAACTACAATATTGAATATAGCGATTTTTCGCTTTCTCACACTTCATAATAAGAGAAAGTTCTGTAATCATGCGGCGAAAAACTGCGAAGTTTTTGGCAGAACCCTCGTATTGCTAGTCTCTAGTAACGAAAAAGTGGATAAATCGTGTTGCTATAAGTAGTAAATTACTGGCTCTAACATGTGAAGTAGCCAGAATCCATGTTTTGTGAGTCCTTGATACCGATAAATTGATTGACAGCGAAACCTTCTGAGGTCAATGCTAGCGCCTAAACTGTTCAGCCGATTTTCTCCCCTGGTCGATTTAAATGAACTCAAGGCCCTTGAGTTTGAAACTGACATTTTGATTTTAACGGTATTTTATGTAAATGAAACCTCAAGGTTTTCAAAATTTTGGCTCAAAATGGCTCCAAATCGTTTGATTCAATTGTGTTCTCGGATTGCGTAAAGGACGCTTAAGAGAATGGTGCAGATCTAATGTTCATTACAATTCGAGATATTTTAAAAATTGCAAAAGGGCAATTTTTGGAGCGCGTTCCTACCACTATAAGATTAAAGATTTTTTTCCTTAATGAAATCTATTCCTTAAAGACAGATCTTGAAATAAGATCACGTACAATATTTCGAAAATATGGATAGTTTTCGGATAATTTTAGGCGAAATAAGGGAATATTTAATTTTTTTAAACGATTTTCTCTCTAAAACGACACCAATTTTTTACTTTAAATTTTCTCCTCGTAAGCATCAAGGGACGGTAAAAGATATGGCGCTAGTCCCACTTTCGGCAAAACATCAGTATTTCTGAAAATTGCAAAAAATTTGCATTTCAAAACCACAATATTTAAAATAAAAATTTTTGCCTTAGACAAAATCTGTTGTAAAAACTCAGCTCTTTAAAAAAGGTCATACAGTTTCTTGAAAAAAAATAATAGTTTTCGCGTAATTTGGGCTTGAAATCAATGCAATTTATAAAAAAAACTTTTCTCAAATTTATAGATAGAAGAAGAGGGGAGACTCATTTTCGTTGAACCTTCTGAATTTCCGAAAATTACAAATGTAGAAGTAATGCGAGAAAGAATGTTCTGCTGTTGCACCACTAGTTCTTCAAATGAAATTTGTTGTTCTTAATAAATTCTTTAATTATTGCCATTATTTTATTTTGTCAATTTTAGTACTTTTCGTCTAAATTTATGTGAAATAATATATAATATATGTTTTAATTTTTTGCGGTACTTTACCTGAAGCCTCAAGGACATTATTAAATTTTCTCAAAAATGGCTACACATCTTTTATTAAACTTTGTTCTCTGATAACGTAAATGAAGCTACAAAACTGGGCAAGTCTCAGTTTTGTTTAAATATCGGAATTATTGAAAATTGCAAATGTTCAAAATGTTTTTGGGATTCTTCCTTCAAACACTATAGAATTGAAGATAGAGGTTTTTGCTATAAATACTAACTGTTTTGCAAATTAAATAATTAAATAAGGACATTGCTGAGTACCACAGCAATGTGCGTGTAGTTGCGTGTAGTTGCGGCCCACTGTGGCCGCTGCAGGTTTGCGCTGTAGGGCGCGACCAGGATAGGAATGTGTAGTTCCGAGTGGCACCGCCAGGAGCAGGGCAAGCGGCGGCGCTGTTCCGTGACCACCGGGCCGTGTCGGCTAAGCGGTCAAAGGGGGGGGGGGGCATTTCCCCTCGATGCCCCGCCGTGGAGGCGGGAAGTAAGAGACTCGCCCCGATGTCTCGGGGCGTATTTATAGGGCCTCGCCCGGGGCAGTAGGCAGTAGGACATTTCTGGAGAAGAAAAGCGAGTGCCTAGCAATAGTAGTAAGTTCGGTGTTTGAAGTGCGTGTGTTACGGTGATTGTATTCTTCTGGCGGACTGGAACTTGGCTTGTATTTCGGACTTGATTTGGATTGTGGCTTTACTGAAATAAATTTATGATGAAAGAACTGTTGTTGTTTTACTCTGTACATAACAGACATGAATATAATTTTTAAAATATGAAGTGTTCAAGTAATTTTTAGAGAAATAAAGACAATTTTTAAAACAAAATTGTCCGTAAAATGGTTCGATATTTTTTCTTGAAACTTTTTGTAATGATAGTTCTACATGCATTGAATCAGATGACATAAACCACATTTTGCTGTATATTTTTTTTAATTACAGATATTTTTTAAAAAATATCTCTCATTTCTTTAATATTTATATTACCGACGATTTGTACACATTATTGAATTTGTGAGTGCAGATGCTTCAAAAAATTACGTATAAAGTTTCTCGAAAACTCAATAATATCTTTCTGTTAAAAATAAGCTCAAAATTCCGCTTTTACAGAAATGCTTGAACGACATTTTCTCAAAAACTGCTCTACATTTTTGCTGTAAACGTTTGGTACGCATAGTGTTAAATGCACTGAATATAATTACACTAACGCCATTTTGATTTTTTGTAAAATTACATAAAAAAATCTCTCTCGTTGTTAACCTTCACATTACGGTCATTTTCAATACATCATTGGTTGTGTGAGCGCTTGTGCTTTAAATGATTTCAAATTAAGTTCCTCGAAAACTCAAATCTTTTCTGTGAAAACGAGCTCGAATTTGCTTATTTCCAGAAACGCTCACACGGCATTTTCTCATGAACGGCTTCAATATCAATTCTACTATTGGGGAATCAAAAAAGTGAGAAAATGTGAAAATATTTCGTTTTGACTCTGATAGGTAGTAGTTGGTGAAAGGGTGATGCAATACCGGAAAGCTAGTCTATACAAAACATTGGTTGATTAGTGATTGTGGGCGCATCAACGGCTAAGGTTATGTGTCCCGTAAGTAAAGTGCATTTTTTCTCGGGAGGTGGTGGTGATCTTCCCCTGCTGGCTTGCCGGATCCTCGCAAACAGGTACCTCCCATCGGCGGGGCACCGCTCCAGCCGGAACAAGCTTTAAGCTCTCGACCGGTCTCTCGGCATATGTGGTAGTGCAGTGCATGTGAGCGTGTGTATAAGTAAGGGACGAGGATACGACAAGGAAGAGGTAGGAAAGATCGCGCGCGGTCCATGGCCCGTTTGTTAGGGTACTGCTCTGGCATTCGCTTGGCGTTGATCGGAGAAACCACGGAAAACTACCGATCAGAGCAGCGGCCCGCTAGAATTCTCCTCCAGACAGCGACTGAATTCGACCTAGCTAGTGCTGAAAATCCTGCAACCGTCGGGACTCAAACCTAGGACCTTCCGGTTGGAGGCACCACAGAGACATCAGTCGATGTCCTGAGCCACCTTAGACTACAGAGATTACCAAACTAACTAGTGCAAGGAAACCTGTGCCATACAGTAGCACCTCTAGCTTTTTGTGCACCACTTTTGTGTAAGTTCATATGAAATTTGTAATCTTCAATTAATTAATATTTTTATTTAATTCCTTTGGAATTGATTTCATATTCTCATTTTGAATTGAAAGAAGTTGCATTGTTCTTTAACAAACTTATTTATTTATTTACAAATAGACTATATCTAATTTAATTACTGTACTAGTACCATGTTTTGTTTACAAAGGTAGCTTAGCAATGTAATTTAAATTCTCATCTATTTCAACAAAGGAACATAAATTCTGTAACAATAACTATTCAAGTATTAATTCTAAAACTATAAGGTGATTTACATTTCATTTATTCAATTCTTTGTATTTTCATGCTCATTATCTGCCAACGAGATAATGCATGTATATTGTTTCTTGTATCTGTAATTACATTTACAAATATGTAGGAAAGAGTATTCCCTATGAATGTTCAGGGAAATCAATGTTTTTTGGTTTGTTTTAATATCAAGAGATCTTATTGACATAGAAAATGGGTTTGTTTCATGAGCAGTTTACTGTTATGTATTTGGGAAAAATATGCCACGTTCAATAGTTGCTCTTCTCAACTCTTGAACAATTCTGATACTTATGGTCATTATAATGACAAGCATTGTTAATATTCTGAAAGTATTTTATCAAGCAGATGACATTTTAAGTTTGCAAATTATGCAAAGTTTGCATAAAAGAAAAATATTGAAGTTAAAAAATTAATAACAAGAAATTGCAAATTACTTTTTCATATGCAATTATTAGGATATAATTGTTTATATTACTTTGCTTTGGTACTTTCATCGTGGAATTTTTTTCTTAAATAGTACCGTCAAATTTAAATGAGAGAATATAATAAATTCTTATCAAAGATTTTTAATAAATAGAACCTAACTTAACACATAGTACATAATATAGAATGAACTTTCTGATAATCACATTTTATCAAAAGAACCACCGAATATGATACGTCGCAAGAAGGTAATTTTCCCCATTAATAAGAATTGATTAGTTTTTCATTTACAGAAAGGTAAATGCTCCCTCATTAAGCATGAAGAAGAGGTAGAAAATGTAAGAGCACCACCAGTTCCAGGAGATGGGGGAGGCTGAGGAGGAATCAGAGTGAAGAGGAACTCTGAATTACAAATATATATCCTGTTGCTGAAAATAAAAGAATATTGGAAATACAAGATTTACAAAAATTAAATAAAAAAATTATTTTAAATAAATCTTGACTAAAAATGTTTGTTTCTCTCATTGACCTGGACCACTATAACTCTAACATCTTAAATAAAAAAAAATTAAACCATTTCCTTGGTCTCCACTCAAAATTTTTTCCTTTCGAATTATGAAATATTTTATTAAAAATAATATTAGTAGGGGAGAAATTCCAATATTATAATTAGAGCGCGACAAAAAAATCCCAGTTCCAATCGTTCTCGGCGACGAGACCACTACCAGTACTGGCATGGCTGGTATGATGCAGAACGAATAATATCGATACTAGGCCACATCATATTTTTGCGTTAATTAGACAATTTTAAAGAAACACGTAAATGAAAATTTCTCAAAACAACTCCAATTTGTTTCTTTAAATTTCTTCTCGAGTACTGCAAATTACATAGGTTTATAAAAATTGTGTAAGTCCCATTATTACCGATGAACACAGAATTTTCAAAAATTATTATTTGTGAAAGTTTAAATTTTTTCCTACAATTGTAATATTGAAACGATTTGTTTCTTTATAAAATCTTTTCAAAATAATATATTTATAGTAATTAAAGGAACGAGTTGATAAAGAGAGGAATAATTGCATGAGTGATATGTTCAAGAAAACGAGCTGTGATAGGAGCGAATATTCTTATTTACCACGAGTGCAATACCCCTTTATTGACATGTTACGTTCAACATTTTTTCGTTTCCATTTAAGAATAATTTAAATTTTGAGAAATTCATGCACATCTATACCATTTGAGACATACATTTGATGATGTTGTATTGTTATTTTAGTGGGCCTTGCATTGTGTTTGTTTGCAAGAAATGTTTTCAATTGAAGATACTGGAAATATTGAAATACTACAAGAAACTAACAAAGCCATGAAAACATCATTTTCCACGAAAACTTACGATCGTTTTCAGTGAGAATACATGCACAAATATTGGAAAGTAAAAAAAGTCACTTCTGACACAGTTTTGCTGGCGTACATTTTAGAACGGATAAACACAACTGAAGTTTACTTTTTTTACACTTGTAATGCTAAAACCAAATGTTTCACATGTAAAACATTTAGTTCATTAATGTTAAATATTTTTTGTCGTTCCATTAGACAGCTAGGTTAACGTTTACTTCAATTTAGTTTTATTCATTCTTTCGTTTATATGTAGTTGATGTAGGTACGTAATCTGCGTAATACCTTGGCCACATCTGTGATAGTGTTAGTTAAACGATTTTGATTCTTTTCTGAATTCTGGTTGGTAGGTGTGGAGATTTAATTTCACGATGGCGTTTTAATTGCACGCGTGCTATGAACATAAAGATAATCAACGGTTTTTCATGGAATTAATGAGCATATGTAGTTAACTAAACGAAAAAGTAATGTAATGTTAAATTATTTCAGAATGTGAGTATTTTTCGCGTAATTTTGAGTTACGTGCTGACAGACACCGCGACTGGATTTCACAAGCAGCGCAAGGAGCATAAGGAGCGCGCGCCCTCTGAGACCACGAAAGCAAGTCAGAGAGGACGATCGTTGTAATAGAATGCGTTTTGTGTCGCTCGAATTATAATATTATGTAACGGTTCCCAATAATGCGAGATAGTGCGTGATGTTGAGCACTATTAGTTTTTTATTATAGGACATTAACTGCAAGATTTATCTGACATTAAGCATTGGCACTATTTTTAATAACACCAAAGCGTTTCAAGCATGAATTTAAATGGCTCTTCAAGTTGTAAGCCATTGTGATTGTTTTATTACAATTAGGACATGGTACAGGACGTCTTGAGTGCCAAGAACGCTTTCTCTTGTGATATAACATTCTATTCGGTTGAAGCCATGGTTGATTGTTACTTAATTCATTTTTATAATTAATATTATTAACAGACATGACAGATTGTTGAAGAACTACTGATGATTGTGAAATATTCATATTTCTTTCATGGCTTACGTTAAAATTTTCGATTTCAGAATACCTTGAATTTTCATTAATTCTTCGCTGAACTTCGAAGTTTTCCGTAGCAAAGTGAATGTCATTGCTTATCGTGCCCATTTCAGACGATGGCTGCAAAAAGTTTGGTTCACTCGTGTATCCATGATTATTTTCTGCACCTAAAACAAAAAAAAGGAAAGTAAAATTAATGTACCTTTTTAACATCTTTTTAAAATTTCAATATGTTTTCTAATGGATACTAATATAAAAAAGACCGTGCTTCAGAAAATAGCTTGCTAATAAGCTTAAAATGCGCTTTATTATATGCTGCAAATTATACACTCTACGAGAATTGACAAAATAGTAGAGAACAAATAAAAGCAGCCACAAAGACACGCACAAACTGATAAAACGAATCAAACTTCCATTGTGGCACGGCTTTGTGTGGCATGACCACAGATAATCGTAAAATACTCATTAGGGAGTTCTGGTACGACGTAGCGTGCACCAATCGACTGCATTATACATCTGTGCATGAGCAGAAGTTCAAAAGTGAAGAGAAATTCGAACTGCGCATTCGCAGAAAATCGAAAATGAATTGCTACAACGATTCCCAGCGCAAAAACGTCCTATAGATAGAAACATTCTCATCACGGTCAGCAATATATTTTTTCGATTTATCATTCAATAATCGCGATATTGCATCAATATCGATGTGTAAAATAGCTTTGAAATCAAAGAGCGTCAGTCGTGCGCCCTCTCTAGCGTCCCGTTGGAAGCCAGGCAAAGTACCGGTGTGTGATGTCACGCTCTTATGGAGAGCAGTAAAAAGTGGCCATGGCTTCTAGTTCATATTTGCTGCAGCCAGCGTTTTGCTTTCGAAACTGTGTATAGGTGACGTGGGAGGGAGAGTTTTTGGATAGTAGAGTGTCTGTCATGCGCCTATCACGCACTTGTACTTTACCAGGGGGAATTCACTCCGGGCACCTAGGCTCTAGCCTCTATCCGCACCCCCCGCAGACGTACAAGTACGCCTTTGGGCTGGTA
Organism: Teleogryllus occipitalis; assembly: GCA_011170035.1. Classification (NCBI taxonomy): domain Eukaryota; kingdom Metazoa; phylum Arthropoda; class Insecta; order Orthoptera; family Gryllidae; genus Teleogryllus; species Teleogryllus occipitalis. The sequence goes on along the minus strand of BLKR01005627.1, from coordinate 9,786 downwards.
TCCAGGTTCAGCCAGAACGCAGTTGACTCTCACGGTAACCTCCCCATGCATGCCTGGGTCGGGCCACCCACAGCCCCTACCCAGCTCACAGCTCCTATCTATCCAGGCTACTACCGGAGTCAAAACAATGCGCTACTCGCATGCGCCGGGAACAAATCCCTCCTCTTTACCCAGAGTATCGGGTCACTGCCACAACGAACCCGAGAGCCCAACTTGGGGCCACCGTAACTATGGTTCGGGCGGCTCGGAGTCCCCATCCCGTCTCCTCACTGCCTACACCTCTAGGCTAACGACGTGAGTATCGCCGAAACCTACGCAGCCTGACGGTAGGTATAATTTTCCCGTTGGACTTTTATATGTGGATTCCAGAGTTTCCTAGTTATCTCCTTCACCCAATGCTGCTCAAAGGTCGACGCGCCAGCCCGACAACCAGGAGCTTAGCATCGCCTACTCACTGCCTCCACCATGAAGCTAACGACGTGAGTGCCGCCGCGAAACTCAGGGTCCGGGTGGTCGTCTACGACTCTCCACCAGAAATCACGACAACCTATGTCACCATGATTCTCCCTGTGGGGAGTTTTGGGGGAGAGGCTACTTCGTGGGCGTCTTCCGGCGAAGACGCTGGCGACCCGCTAGGGATGGAGGGGGCGGCGTGCTAATGAAAGGTCGCTGCCATCCGCTGAAGACGGAGGTGACGATACGTTTGCGAAGACTTTTGTAATGCGGACGGGACATTGATAGGATAGTCATTTGAAATTAATTGTGCTTTTATTTTAGATATGTTTTAAGGTAAGAGAAATCTGAAACTAACAATTTTGACAACCATATTATTAACATTCCAATATTGTGCCTTAACTGGTGTGGCTTGTCTAATCTAATGTTACATTTTGCAGTGTCATAAACGACCTTTCCATGAATTGAAACGATTAATTATTCAGATAAGCACGTGTATTTTAGGAAGCCATACCACCGAGATTGTAATTTCGACATTTACTGCTCGATTTAATATAATACTTGATATTTTAATGTCAAGAACATGACCTAAAATATGAATCTTAAAAAAAATGTTTCAGAGGTCTTGTTTTGATCTTACACCACGAAAAAAGGACGAATTGCTATATTGATTCGTCACTGTAAGTACATACAAAGAGAGATTGCTAATTAAGAAGGAGTTTCGCAGTCAGTAGGTCGAATTCTCAAAAGAAAGGTTCAGGTGGGTGTCAATTTAGGAAGCAAAGAGTAGGAAATTGTGAGAGAAAAAATTCACTTCACCAACAACTGAACGGGAAATATGTCGCATTGCAATATAAAAACCGACGGAAACCACAAAAATGTGTAAACATGATTCTCAAAGATGGAGTACATTTATCAGAGTGAACTCTCAGAAGAAGGTTCCCTCTTATTTAATTAATTTCATTTAACCTTGTACTTCGTCCTCTCAAATACTGAAATAGAAATTGTATCAAAAGTGAAAGAAATTATATTATTGTACATAAAATTTGTATAGAATAATATAAACTCCTCACAGTTTTGAAATACGCATTTCTCACAGTTTTTGAAGAAGGAAACTAATATTTTTCGAAACGTACATGTAACAGAAAAGATGTAACTGTGTGAAATAAATATAATTCGTGGAAACCTGTTCGATTAAATCGTACGTGAGGTTTATGGTCAGCCCTATGATGAGAATCAAATACGAAAGGAGAAGGATACAAACGTGAATAATTGGAAGATCTATGAAAATATATTATTAAGAAGAACCAGTGGCCCAGAAGAGAAATTTCGGATATGGATTCCAGTGGAAATCGTAAAGAGTTGGCCACTTCCACACATGAGCATTATGGGCATTTTGGAGGGGGGGAAATTGTACAGATTTTATCGGATTACTGTTATTGGCCAAATATGGGAAGGGAGGTGCGGCAGATAGCGAGTTCCTGTGACGTAGGTCAAAGGACGAAACAGCCGAAACGCGCTAAGAAGGTGAATGGCAACCCATTTTATCACGAGGGCCCCGTGAATTGTATGCGGTGGATTATATGGCCCGCTGCCGAAGACTAAGTTCGGAAACCAACATTTAATGGTGATATTGGATGTTTTTTTGAAGTTTGTACAGATTTTCCCAATAAAGAAGCCCAACGCCACCAGTTGCATACGGTAAGTGAAGCGATTCATTGAGATGTGTGGAAAACCGACAAGAATATTGAGCGACAGAGGTATTTTACTAGTGACAAGTGGAAGGAAGAAATGGAAACGCTGGGGATTTCCATTCACTTCACGGCAGTACGGCATCCGCAGAGCAATCCTAGCGAACGAGTAATGAGAGAACTGTCACGGTTGTTCCGGGTGTATGTCGCGGAAAATCACAGGGCATGGTTCGAAGCTGTTCCGGTGCTCAACGAGGTCCTGAATGCCGTACCGCACTCGAGTACCATTGTGACGCCGTGGTAGGTACACTTCGGTGTCAAGAAGAAGAGACCATTCGACAATGTGAGAATACCACCCGAGGTTAGCGGTTTGAGAACGGTGACAGCAGACCAAAGAATCGTGTACGACCAACTGCAGAAGTCGGCAAGACAACGGAAAAAGGCTCAGAAACGTTTCTATCGGGGGGCATTTTGTGTAGGGGACCCAGTTTTAGTCCGATCGCCTCACTTGTCCTCGTCCGACCAGAAATTGTTCCGAAAGTTTTTCCGATATATGACGGTCCGTATACTGTGACAAAGGTGTTAAGTAATAACAATGTTGTATTATCAGATAAGGGACAGGAAATAGGGGTGCAAAATTGGCACAACATTAAAATGTATAAAAGATAGAATGTATACAGTTCAGTGATAGAAGAAAGATCATAGTGATAGGAATAGGTTAAGTCTAGTTTATAAGCAAGAAAGCAAGACTCTCTAGAATAAGAATTAGTTACAAGTAGGGTATGTGAGCAAGAAAACCGAGTTAAAAGTGGCAGGTGTAAAGAGTGACAAGTGCAGTGATAGACGACGGTAGAGCGTACCGAAGCAGTGCAGTGCAAATGTAAACACTGGCAGATGCGTCCGTCGCAGCCAGTTAAGAGAACGGTAGTGTTGTATAATCACGAAGTGTATTGTTAGGCTAGGTCAAGTGCACCAACAGAGTCTCGTAGAAGTGGTCGGAACTGCGGCAGGTGCATGATGACGTAAATAGACTTGGGAGAAGACGCTATAGATATAACAGAACGTGGTGATAGATGTAAACTCATCATGACAGTGTCATAGCTGAGCAACATCTTAGGCGGGGGGTGATGTAATAATCCAGAATCCCCCAAAAACAGTTTTGGTTTAAAGTGTAAACATATGCAGAAAATAACAAGAGTGGGAGGTGAGAAGACAAGAGAGGGCGGCATCGCGCATGAACAATTTTTATAAATTAAAAGAATGCACGAGGAAAAACCAAAATAGACAGTATTAATCGTAGTAGGACACAATTTTAGGAACCAGTTAAAAGTTGTTTCAAGTAAATCGCGTTAGGGGTTCGCAAGATATAAGCAAATTTAGAATTGTACTTTTGGCGAAGAAATTGGAAATCAAGAGCCATTGTTACCATGGGAAGCTTAATGTGAAAGAGCAATTTTTTTAAATATTAAGAAAACGCGTCAAGCTATCGCGACGAAACTTTTAGAATTGATAGAGGAAATTTCGCAGAAAATTACGGTTTACAGCTTTGAGAAATATCGAGGAGCCGCAGTAGAAATTAAAATCCAAATTATGTAATTAGAATTAATACAAGAATAATGACGCATCGCGATGACGTCACAGTTACGTCACGACGCAACAAGACCAAAATGAAGCTAATTTAGCGTTATTAGACATCGGGAAGCAATAAAATAAATAACACAGAGATTAAAAATAATAAGAGGAATTAATAACGAAGTGAAATGACGTTGAAAGACAGAATTCAATGAAAAAGTAATGATATTATTTGTGGAGACATGCAAGCGATCGGTGAATGTTCGTTGGAAAATAGAGGAAGAATCTTGACAACAATGAAAAGGAGATGGTGTGTAAAGACGCTGATGGTCAGACGTGTCATGTAGTGCTCCGCGTAAGACATTGTTTAGTATGAAAATACTCGAGGAACAGTTAATATTTTTCCTTAATATTGTTATCGGACAGTAAAAATTCGTAGTGAGAATGCGTGTTAGAACATCAGCAGTTATGCGTATAATATTATGTTTCGCGCATAATATTATGTAATGGAGTGTTTTAAAGAAATAAGTACGCGATGGACAGGCAATAGTTTTATTGATATTATAACGAAAGTGAGATGTTAGAATGGCAGAATAGGCGCACGACGAAGATACCATTGTGTCGGTGAAATTTCGGCAGTGCAACGTGGTAAAGAGGAGCAGTCGAAGCATAATTTGAAAAATACTGCGTGGTTTGCGGTATTGGTCGAGGGCAACAATGGTGTATCGCGAGTCGCAGTATCCAGCCAGCAAAAAAGGGAAGTGACTGATAACTTTATTAATTTATCTGTTTCACGTGTTTTGAAAGAAAAGAAAGCCAAGTACGCATTTGTTGAAGACCAAGTTCTGTCGTAAAATAAGTAATTTTAAAATTGAGCCGACATAATGCGCATTCAGTGTGAATGAGTTTGTGTGTGTGTGTGTATATATATATATTTGTCAGTGTGAATGAATAGTATTTTTGTTTTGTTGTTATGGTGATTTATGATATGTTATCGTATTGTTTGTGTTTTGTTTTGTGGGGTAATTTCATGTGTGTCGTCAGTGGGCAGCAACCCCATTCATGTATAAAGTAGCCGAAAACAATAATTCAGAATTTGATTAAGGAAAGAATAAATAATGACGGACATCATTAGGTTCGTCAGCGAATTGACAGAATGTATTCTAATTTTTGAGTAGCTAGATGCAGACCTATGCCCACGTGCCCACATACTTTGTTTTAGGTCCAGTATAGGGCAGTCACAGCCTCACGCCCATATAAGAAAGTTCAAGTAAATAAAAATAGGAGGTTCTTTGAAAGCAGCTGGCGGACGTGCATAATTAAGAGTGAAAGCTGGGAATAAAGAAATGGTGTGATGGTTACTTGGTGAAAATAAGTAGTAAGAAGTGGTAGTATTTCCGGGCACTTATAAGGTTACTAGTTGAGAGTGCGGGTGATCCATTACAAGGTAGGAAGAGTGATACGTTACAGGTGGCACCACAACGTCGGGCCATCATAGATGAGGTTAGAGAGTAACGTTACAATAGATATAATGCGTACATTTTATTTTGTAAATCAGTACCAAGACGAACCGCTTCCAGGATATAGGTACCTGTTCCATGCCGAATATAGCAGAAAACATCCAGAGCTACACATGACTGAGCAGAATGTAATTGACAGATGGAAGGTAATTATCAAACACGGCTATTAACTAAGATCGAAATCGGAAACATTAAAAAGGAAGTTGAGTGTCTCCTTCACCAGCAAGAAGAAATTGGCCAAGACACAGTCACGCGAACAAAGCTTCCAAAATGCCTACAACGATTCACTCCATACTGATACCCAGGATACGAAGATATCAGATATTTTTAACAGCTTAACTCAACACTTTCATGGTACAGAAACAGTCGGCCGACCATTCATCCCTGTTCTGGGAAACATTGAAAAAGCAAAGAAAACAATAAAGAAGGTGAATAGTATATTGGATGAACATGTTAAAAACTTGGATGACTTGTGCAGCAGCTACTGTCATCTAGCTGAATGGCCATAAGACGTATTATCCAAATCATAGGAGAAACAGGCAAACAAGAGATCACATGCCACCATGGAAAAAACGTCTCGAGGGAGAAGTAAATGAACTCAGATCCAAAGCTGACACCATAAAAGAGTACCTTAACAATAACCGAACCAAGAGAGTAGTTAAGAAAACAACCATTCTAGCAACAAAGGCAGGAATAAAATTGAATAGTACACAAAGTACCCGGGATCTCGAATCTTTACTAAACTTTTGACTTTCAGGCAAAAGACAAAAGGAAAGGGAAGTAGACTCCGCCGATACAATGAACTGACGAAAAGGAAGAAGGAAAATGCCGAATTTCACAGAAACTGAAGGAGCTTCTTCAGGCGCCCGGAGGAAAATAAGGACAACCAAAGTACAAACTTAATTACAGAAGAAACCACTAAATTTAAAGAATACTGGAGTATGTTATGGTTCCATCCGAATGATTTTAACAAAAATGCATCATGACTGCCAGAGATAGAAATGACAGCATCAAAAATTCCATCAATGAATGCTACAGAGTTTACTTCGGCCGTATATCACAACACCCATCAGTAAAACCATCAACTGGAAAACCCTTGAGCCTGACAAAATTCATAATTTCTAGCTGAAGTACTTTCCCGCTGTTCACAAGTCACTATCTACATGTTACACCCAAGCCCTTAAAAATCCAATATCAATGCCTCATTTTCTTATGGAAGGAAACGCATATCTGCAAAGGAAAAAGGGTGATACGTTGCATCAAAAGATCGAGAAGCAAAAGGGTTGCATCAAAAGATCGATGGGCTGTAAGCATCAGCTGACAATTGATGCGGTTACCTTGGAACAAGTTCACAAAAAACGACACAATCTGCATATGTGCTACATAGATTACCAGGAGGCATTTGATTCTATCCCGCACAGTTGGTTGCAAAAGGTTCTTGAGATACATGGTATATGTCCAAAAATCAAACAGACGCTTAGTGGCGAAATGGAGAACGAATATATGGTTGAGTTCAGAGAATATAAAAGTGGTCCACATTAAAACTGGAATGTTCCAAGGAGATTCACTGTCACCATTATAGTTTTGTCTATCAATGAACCGTATGTCCAAACTTGTTAATAACAGAAAAAATGGGTACAAATTAATCAAAAGAAACCAGTCACGCCTGTCTCATTTGTTGAATGTTGATGATCTCAAACTCTATGCAGAGAGCAGACACAAATTACACGGTCTAATTGAGGTAGAGAAAGTGTTCAGTGACGATGTAAAGATGTTATTTGGACTAAACAAATGTGCCATAATAGACATTACAAAGGGCAAGATCGAAAGCCACAACAACCCAATTAGAGACATCAAAGAACTTCCACTTGATGAGGTTTACAAATATCTAGGTATGGCCCAAAGCTACCGAATAGATCATTCCAGCATGAAGAAAGCTCTCGCCGATAAGTATAGACCAAGAGTTACAAAAGTTTTGAACACTAAATTAAACGAAAAAAAAACAAACAACAACAAATCATGGCAATCAACTCATGGGCAATCCGTACTCTTTGCTATTGATTCGGTATTCTCAAGTGGTCGTGTACAGACCTCGCTGAATTAAATAGATTGACTAGAAGACTGCTTACTAAAATCAGGCTCACAAAATCGTCTATTAAAAGACTATATCTACCCCGAAGAGAAGGAGGGAGGGGACTGCTAAACATTGAAAATCTCTGCAGAATCCAAGAGAGGAACATGAAGCAAAAGTTACTCTCGTGTGAAGATGACTTAATGAAAATGGCTGTACAAGCAGATGATGATGAAGGCACTCCACTAAACGTGAGTGCCTCCAACACAGAAACAACGCAACTGCAGCAGGAACACCAAAAGAGGCAATCCAAAGAGATCTAGAAGACTGGCAACAAAACACAATGCACGGCAAATTTTCTAAAGCTATCCATGAACCTCAGGTTGAAACACCATCCTCGCTGCAATGGCTATCAGACGGCTAACTATACCCAGAAACTGAGGGATTTATAATGGCAATCCAAGATAGAGTATGCCGAACTAGAAACTACGAAAAACATTGCATGAACATGCCCGTGGTTGACAAATGCAGGAAATGCGGCACCAGCGGCAAAACAATAGTTAAACATTAAATACAAACATTAAACAGTGGAGCTCCATCGTATTATAAATACAACACAGCAACTGTAATGGAAGCAATACCATCATCTATTGGGACAGACCCATAAAAACAGATAAAACTGTGGCATTCAATAAACAGATACAGTTTTGTTTGACAGGAACAAGAAAGAAGCTATGCTTGTTTGATATTGCTGTACCACTGACACACAATCTAAAGAAAACAGAGGCCGAGAAAATGACTAAGTATGAAGATCTTGCTCCAGAAATAAAACAAATGTGGAAACTACAGAGTGTAACAACATCCACTTGTTATTTCGGCTGAAGGTGTAGTAACAAAAAATTTCAGAAAACATCTAAAAAAACAATGGGATTACCTCAACGAATCCTAAATTACCGACAGAAAGCAGTGATCCTGCAAACATGTCATATAGTTCGCAAGTTCTTGAACTAACACAAATGAAGCTCCCATATCAGTCTTGGGGGTCAGAGTGAAGTCTCTCTCCTCAGTGACCGAGTTCTTTCCTTATCGGGACAGGAATGGGCAAATTGAACCTAGCACAAACTGCTGAGAATCGCAAGAGATAATAATAAAACACCAACAACACAACAACAACCTTTTATTATTGTTTATATAGCGCGCACACACAACAAAAAAGAAAACTACACGTGCAAACATTAGGAACTTCCAGCTTTCACATGACAATTTATTTGCTGAGATTGAGTAAAGGAAAGATAGTGTTTACATAACACGCGAAAGAAATATTATTCATGATGAGTTTTGAAGATTGTCTATAATTTAACTAGTGGCGCTAGAACAGCACGTACTCTCTAGCCTTTAGTAATGGTTTTGTAATACTACTGTTTGTATACGAGCTTTATAAACAACCCTTTTCCATTAGCAAAATCATTCGTTAATATGGCGTATTATGGCACGAATCATTACGTCATCGCTATTTCTGCATGAAATACGAGTGATCACTGACATCATAGTCACAGCCCCCATTTATCATCAGTTATGGAGTTGGCAGTGGTACCATGTAAATAGATTCTGTGTTCGCAGTAAAATCAAATATATTGTGAAAAAGCTTGCACTTGTAAAATCTAATTTATTAACATATTATCTATATATTTAAAAATAAGGTATTCTGCCATGGCTTCGTTTGGAGCTTCTACTGAACCGATTGTAGTGTTTTTTCCTTTAAATGAAAGAACATGGTCTCTAGATGTGTTATCAGATACTGTTAGTGTTGATTCACCAACATTTACGGTGTAAATTAATTAATTAAATCATTCTTTAATAGTACGCTTATCAATAGTCAATTGTTTTCTTCCAAATCTGATTCATGATGGCGCTGCTAGATGTTTTGTTTTGATTGTTGAGATTTATTTACAATTCGTCAAGTTTTGTTTCAGTGTAATAATTGCATTGTGGCGTTGATAGTTGGCATGTATTTGCTTTTGTGGTGTATTTTGTAGAGAACATTCGGACCGTCGGTTTTGCTCGGTTGTACTTAAGTAGTGAAGTTGTACACAGGTTATGTCGATCGTTGCCCACGCGCCCCAAAAGACGCAAACGTACATTAAGGGGACGCAGGGAAAGAGAAAGTCAGCGTAGAAGTCGTGTGAGTGAGGTCATTTCGTTCTCTGTTGGGTCGTTGTCTATGAAATGCCAGTTTTGTTCTGCTTTGCACTTCCCATGTGAGAGAAATTCTGCAAACGAGTTTACTTTGTATTGCTTAAATGGGAAAATAAGTTTACCTTCGAGCAATATGCCAGAAGAAATCAAAGTTGTTTATAAATGATGACACATCCAAAAACTTTAGAAATAATATTCGTCAGTATAATAGTGCTCTTCTTTTGTGTCATTTGGTGCCGATGTTGCATTGTCACCTGGTCATGGGGCAAACATGTTCAAAATT
>BLKR01005626.1:0-76068 GCA_011170035.1 Teleogryllus occipitalis | reverse complement strand
ATTCAGTGGGAAATACAATTATTCAAATTATCGTTTCCACGTTGTCGCGGCAGGAAGTAATAAGAGCCAAAATTTATTGCTTATTTATCCTTGAAAATAGATTTTATTACATGGGAGTTTTTTTTCTCCCTTTCAAAATTCAAAATTTATTGCTTATTTTTCCTTGAAAATCGATTTTATTACATGGGAGTTTTTTTGTTTTTTTTCTCCCTTTCAAAATTCAAAATTTATTGCTTATTTATCCTTGAAAATCGATTTTATTACATGGGAGTTTTTTTGTTTTTTTTTCTCCCTTTCAAAATTTCAAAATTCAAAACTTAAGTAGTATATGATTTAGTGTAGGGTTCACAGAATTTTGAAAATGTGCACACAATTCACTTTTCCCCATAGCCCGTCATACGCAGTTTTTAACTGTTTTTTGACGCAAATAAATAAATAAATAAATAAACCAGCGCGTTCGTCATTCTGTAGCACCGCTAGTTTAGTTTTTGAGAGCAAGTTGAGTGGATAAATAGGAACATAATAATTTATTATTTATTTTGTTAAATACATAGTATTATTTATTTTTTTATACAAAATCGTTCTTAGTCATCACAAAAGCGTCGCGATGTCTAATATTGTAAGATTGCTACAAAAGAATTATTAAGGATAATCATTCTTAATATCTTTCGAACAATGTCATATTATCAGATGTTATGTCACTGCTTCGAAGACTGAAAGTGAAGCACTCAGTGGAAACTTATAATTTTTTTCTTTCAGTCAGAATCAGATTATTTTATACTTCTATATTCTAGGTGTAAAGTCACGTTCTTTTAGTTTTCTTTGCTGACAATAATCCCTAATTTCTTCACTTGTTCAACCATTTACAGCGTAAATTGTGGAAGTATGTTTTTAAGTTTATCGAAAGTAAATGTAGTAAAGAATCACGAACGTTTTGGTAAATATCAATACATCAACTTTCAAACAGAGAAATGTTTGGATGTATCAAACTATGGGAGATGTTCATAGAATCTTCAACACCTTTGCACTCGCGATGACTTATAACTGTGGAAAGTTATGTAGGGTGGACGGCAGAGCTTGAAGTTTTTTGTGAAGTGTAAAAAGGAATTACAGTACAGTTTGCCAGTTCCCAGAGTTACAGTTCAAAACATACAGAAATAAATCCTTTATTTACTTCGATGAATTTTAAAAATGGTTAATTAAAGTTTTGAACAAATCGAATACTTCTAAGTAAATCTTGGAATTCGAGATAAGAATAACAATCCAGTGCTTTTAAATCGTTCTGTGGATAATGCTCACAGACGCAGAACTTCGCAATCACTTACGATCAAGATCTTTGATAATCAGGTAAACTATTCTCAGTCGTCCCTTTTCGAAGTTTCCTTTGCTCCTCTCATTACTGTGGAAGATGGTGAATTGACAGGCGCTGCTGTACCAGTCCTTTGGTTGTCAGTCTTTTTTGCGTGCCCACCTAACAACTCCTTTTCTATCACTATAAACGGTGACTCGCAAGTTAAGCTTAATATTCCTCCGAACACCAGCGACAGTAAAATATCTCCTGCCAGACCTGATAGGATGATACTGTCGCTAAAGTAACTAGGCGCTTTCACGTTACTACGTTGAATGTCTTGTAGGCTCATGTGAACGAGATATATGCTGTAGGAGAATCTGCCCAGCAACTGGAATCCCCACCAAGACAGGAAGGTGTTAACCGGTCCCCCGTTTCCGGTGGCACACAGCCACACTACACCGGCCACTCCGAGACTCCAAGTCGCCCTGTTGAGAGCGTTGTAGAAGGCGGTGGGCAGCTTAGAAGGCGGTGGGGTCTGTATGAAGTCGTATCCTATACCCATGGAAACCAACAAAAGTGCGGCGACCAATAACCACGCCACACAACCAGCAACCCACCCCAACTTCGACGGTTTGTCACCTCGACGTTGTTGGCTTCCCAAGATGAACCCCAACGCAAGGCCTTCCAGATAGGGAACGTATCTCGTGTAAAACGGATTATAAAAATATACTGTGAAAAAGTGTCTTGTCTCCTCATCCATAGTTGCCATCGTGTTCCCACCGATATCCGCCTCATACGACAATACGAAGTTCCCGATGATGCCCAGCCCACAGAAAACAGCCACCAGAATCATCCCGATCTTGGGCTTTTTGGCGAGAGGTATGATGAAAATCGGGGACAACCAATGGAGCTGCATGTCGGTCATCAGATACCAGCTTTGGCCAACGCATTGAGTATTAGGATTAACGAAGGTTCCAATATACAGTAGACTGTTCCACCAGTTTTCACGACAAGCGTCACGCCTATCACCAATCGTAGACTCCCAGACCGGGCCCCACCCCACCCGGTACGTCAACGTTGCCGTGCAGAGTATAACCATTGCAAAAGCCGGGGTGAGGCGAATGTAGCGATGGATGTAGTAAAGCGGGATGTTGAGTCGTTGCTTTTGCGGAGGCTGCTTGAAGAACAGGTATCCCACAAGGAGGCCACTCAACACGAAAAATGTGTCCACGGAGAGGGTGGCGTTTGTGAGAGGGATGCGGAACCAGTCGGTGATGACCGAGGCGGCCGCCATGAGATTCACCATTCCTGGCGTTTGAGCGTGGTTCATGTAGCGGTGACCCATCACCACCCAGAACATGCTCAGGAATCGCATGCCGTGCACACAGGACAGCGTTTGATCACCTGCGCAAAAGAATGGGCGTTTTAGGAAATCTTTTCGCCTGTAACGTGTAATGTGTTTAAAGTCAGCCTGCTTTGGTGATTGATGATGATAGAAGAATGAGAAAGTGAGTGAGCGAGTAATAAATTGAAAATAGATTTTATTACATGGGAGTTTTTTGTTTCTTTTTTCTCCCTTTCAAAATTCAAAATTTAAGTAGTATATGACAGTGTAGGGATCACAGAATTTTGAAAATGTGCACACAATTCACTTTTCCCCATAGCAGTTTTTAACTGTTTTTTTACTAAAATAAATAAATAAATAAATAAATAATACGTGAATAGTAAAATGAATAAATAAACTTAGTAAAAAATTAATGATTTAACCACTAAATAGATAAGTTAATAACAGAATAAGTGGGAAACGAATGAAATAAGTTCATAAACGAATAATTGAATGATTAATAACATGGTAAGTGAATCAGCGAATCAGAAGTCAATAAAAGGATAATGGGTTTATTGAGTTAGCAAATGAGTCAATAAAATAATATTTCATAAAACGTATTATAGAATTAATGCATAAAATAACAAATGATTGAGGGCATGTTACAATGAAAAGGCATTAAATAAAAGCCAATGAGTCAATGAAAAGATAAGTAAATAATTCAATAAGCATATGAATCAATGAAAGAATGAATACGTAAACGAAGTATGGAATTAATGATTTAAATTATAAATGAATAAGACGCCGAAATATGATTAATCGAATTAGCGTTGCCGGTTTTTTCACTTGTTTGTATGCCGCTAGGTATGGCGAGCATTTTGCGGCCGTTGCCACAGCGAAGAAGACAGGCAGCATGGAACACACTCTATCCTCGCGCGAATGAATGAGTGAATGAATGAATAAAATTAGTAAAGGTGAAGCGAACGAGCTAATGAGAGCAATCGTAAATAATAGGGTGAGCAAATGAACCCATAAACAAAGTGAATAAGCGAATACTCGAATGATGCCTGAATGAATGATTAAAGATGTAAATGATTAAAGTTATAAATAAAAACGAAAATAAGCCAATGACAAGGTAAATATATAAACGAATCAGTGTCGCCAGTTTGTCAGTTAAACCTTTGAAATGAATGAACACCAATGAATACCAAAGAATGATGAATGACTAAAATGAAAAATAATTATGCGAACGAGGTAATGAAAAGTGAATCAATAATTGAATAAACAAAATGTCAAAAGAAAGAATAAATACGTACGTGAATAATCTAATGATGAATGAATCATTGTGTAAAATTATAAATGAATAAAAAACAAGCCTATGAAATAATAAGTAAAAAACCAACTTCATGTCACTAGTCGTTTGCTCAATGGTACCTTTGTCGGTGGGCATGGCGAACAAATTGCGACGGTTGGTAATAACGGAGAAGACCATCAGCAGGGGTCGCCACCTGTCCCGGCGCGTATGAATAAAATGAATGAAATGGATGACTGCCGGGGCCTTTTGTCTGTGGGCATGGAGGAGAACAGCTTGCGGCCATTAGCAAAAGACTTAGAAGACTCAACAGGGGCCGTTGCCTATCGCCGCGTATGAATGAATGAATGAAAGAAAGAAAGAAAGAAAGAAAGAATGAATGAATGAGAGAATGAATGAATGAAAGAAAGAATGAATGAATGAGAGAATGAATGAATGAGTGAAAGAATGAGTGAATGAATGGATGAGTGAAAGTATGAAGGAATGAATCATTAATTGAGTGAAAGTATGAAAAAAAGAATGAATGATGAATTAACGAATGAATTAATGAATAGTGTTACCTTTGCCGGTGGGCATGGCGAGCAGCTTGCGTCCGTTGGCAACGACGGAGAAGGCCGCCAGCAGGGGCCGCCGCCTGTCCCGTGGCGCCAGGAGGTCGTAGGCGGTGCTGGCGGCCACCACCGCGCCCAACGCCGCCAGCAGCCCCACGGCCACCCAATCAGCGCCGTCAAATGGCGGCCGGTCGCGCGTCGTGCAGTCGCGGTCGGCAGCCCTCGCCGCCAGCTGCACCCCGCCCACCTCCGGCAGCCCGGAGAGCGTCTCGCGCCACAGCTCCGTCACGTCCTGTGCGGTGCAGGTGGACGGCACGCACGAGCCCAGAGACAGCGACACCGCCGACAGCTGAGGCAGACGCACAGCAACGTCAGCACCCGTCATCACAAGCGCGCACATTGCGGATTCGGTGGTATGTTGTACCCGAGTTTGCGGGTTCAAACCCGATCGAAGCCGTGGATTTTTTTTCCTAGGGCTTTTATCCAGCCGATAGCCGGTTGCCCTTTACGTCCCGAAGGGACGCATATTCGACCATACACTAGACAAACACTCTTGCGGGCTCCTCTGATCTGGGGTCAGCAGAACGCGAGGCCCTCCGCGACAACACACACACAAAGTCAAGGGACAAACAGCCATGCCCAAGGCGGGACTCGAACCCGCGACCCTTCGGACAGAAGCGCTGAGTCGGTACTCGCTCTTAGCCACCTCGGTCATCCAGGTCGGCGCCGTGGATTTTTAAGAGGGAAAAAATACCTCGTACGCCTTCCTTCGGAGGGGAAGTAAAGCCGGCTGTCCCATGTAGTAGATTTACTGCATGTAAAATACCCTCAAGCCTAAAAGAAGCCTCTGAGCAAAATTGAGATCCGCCTGTTTCGTCGCCCAAGATAATACCTCCTTTCTCCGCTAGGTGGTGAAAGGAGCGTATCGAAATTTGCGTGGTTAGACGGAAGAGCGGGCCTGATGGCCCGAGTCTCACCACGTAAAATAAGACATTAACTAAACTAAACTAAACTAAGCACACATCAAGCAGTGAATCTCAAGGAGGCTCTACAATTTCGGTATTCGGGGATTAGCGAGCAACCACTCGCCGAATCCCGAATAGAGAGGATGAGTTGCTTGCTATTTGCAGAGTAACGAACGTTCGGTGCTCGCCCTACCAACTGCGCCTCGGTCTTTTGGACGCATCAAAGGAAGCGAACATTCACCGAACACGTCAACTGTTCTGATTGGGCGAGCAGTAGCTGGCTGGTCGACTAATGACGAATCAGTGGAGCCACCTTTACACATTGATTGCTTAGTGTTCCCAGGTGCGTCAACTGAATGCATGAAACCCCGTGAGGTCTACACCACAACTCTTTGCTTCGTCAGGGGGACCCCGGGGTGGGAACCTTGCACTTTTGGCTCTTATCCGCACCCCCTCCGGACGCCCAAAACGGGCTGACGCCTTAATCCAGTCGGAACCCAGTTTGCCCTCGCGGCATCCTCCCGATAAGGGTAGGGGCCGCCCTGCTAGCTCAGACCTCCTAGCTATCCAGGCTAGTACCGGAGTCTCGACAATGCGCCACTCACATGCGCCAGGAACAAGTTCCCTCCTCTTTGCCCAGAGTATCGTGCCACCGCCACGACGAATCCGAGAGCCCAACTGGGGGCCACCTGGACTAAGGCCCAGGCGGCTCGGAGCCCCCATCCCGGCTCCCCATTGCTTACCGCCAGCTCACGATGTGCGTAACACCGAGGAACCTGACGGGTGGTTACGGGATTTCCCTCCGGACTTTAAAGTGGGATCTAGAGCACTCCGCAAAGCATCCTTCACCCAATCCTGCTCCAAGGCCGAGGCGCCACAAGCCCAACTGGTGGGTGGCCGGTTGCCCGGCCACCAGGAGCTTAGAATCGGCTTCTACTGTCCGCACCTTCAAGCTAACGACGTGAGCGGCGTCGCGAGACTCAGGGTCCGGGTGGTCGTCTACGACACTCCACCAGAGACCACGACAACCTACGTCATTGTGATCCCCCACCCGAGGGGAGTGCTAAGGTCATTAGTTTAGATTAGGTCATGTTTATTGCTGGGGATTTGGCGGTGAACTTCCTCCGCTGGTTGGTGAGATCCGGCGCCGACTGACAAGGCTTTACGCAGCCAGGCTACTCCCACCTACGGGCCTCCACCCTAAGTGGGGCGAGCTGTAAGATCGCACCTGGTCTTCCCACATTTGTGGTAGTGTGTTGCACGTGAGTGAGGACGAGAATCGAGCGTTTAGAAAACACTGCGAGAATCGAAGAACGTGAAATCGAAGGAAAATGTACGAAATATTGGTCACAGTTCTTGGCCTGTGCAGTGTACTGGCATTCGCCCGGTGTTGATCGAAGAAACCACGGAAAACGAGCCGGGAGAGGTAGCTCAGTGCATCAACTGATGTCACTGCAGCGCCTGACCGGGAGGTCCTAAGTTCGAGTCCTGACGGCGTCAGGATTTTCGACACTAGCTTTTCAGCTAGGTCCAATTCATTCACTGTCTGGAGAATTGTAGCTGTCGGTTGCTCGGTACTTTTCTGTGATTTCTCCGATCAACGCCAGGCGAATGCTGGAACAGTACCTAACAAACGGACTACGGACCGCGCGCGATCTATCCTTCGTTTTCCTTGTCTTATCCTCTCCCATTACACACACACACACACACACACACACACACTTACACTAACATGCACTACACTACCGCACGTGCCGGGGGACCTACAGCATGTCCCGGCTGGGGCGGTGCCCCACTGGTGGAAGATACCTGGTTGGAGAAATCCCCGCTAGTTGGTGTCGGATCTCGCCATCCAGTGTGAGAAGATCACAGCCATTTCCCGATGAAAAGAACATGCACCACACTTACGGGAATAATAACCTCAGAAGTTGACGCGCCCGGAATATCTAACAATCAGTCTATCAACTGGTGAGCACTTACCATGGAAGCGTCAGCTCCTCGAATATAGGTCTCCTCCGATGAAAAACCGTTGACTTGAGGGTAAATCTTCACCATGCACATCTTCCCATGAAACCATCCCTGCTGTGACCTTACATCTCGAACATTGACGCACTCGGGCCAGTTGCCGAAATGCGTCCACCAAGCTGACAGAATACCTTCTGGATACCTCACCGACGAATCCAGCATGGTTTCTGCCTCAAGGGTCCCAGAGTACAGCATAAATATGAGATCTTCACGACACCGCTCCGACATTTGCGACGAAGCTGAGCTTTGCACAGCTCGAAAGGCTACATCCAGTGGATGATCGGCGCTGGTCCATAGATCCAGGAACGCGTGGTGAGCTGTGGAGTTGGCAAACCATGTTCGAAGAGCTGAAGTACTGTCAGGGTAGGAATCCGCAACCACTAACGTAGTGGATGTCAGTAACAGAAACAGTAGACGTACGAACATGTTTGTCGCGGTATCAATTTCGCTTGAATGGGCTACAGTATTGGTTGTGTCCATGTTATATCGAGATACGTGAAGAATACAATGAGATGTTTGAAGTGGTTCTTATCATCAAGAGGTTATTTCCCGTGAATGTGGCATGTTTGCTGGCCTTCAATTAAGAATTCAGTGAATGTGTAGCTGACCTTATCATCGTTGATTATTCGCTTTAGTGAGTCAGTAACAGCGTCCTGTTGAACGACGCACGGTGGTCTGAACGGGACCGAAACGCTCGCATAGGATGTTACGTTAAATAACTATTTATTTAGTTATTTTTATTATGTGACCGGGAGCGGTAGCTCAGTGCATCAACTGATGTCACTGCAGGGCCTCTGACCGGGAGGTCATAAGTTCGAGTCCTGACGGCGGCAGGATTTTCGACACTAGCCTCTCAGCTGGGTCGAATACAGTCGCAGTCTGTAGGAGAATTCTAGCGGCCGGTTGCTCTGATCGGTAGTTTTCCGTGGTTTCTCCGATCAACACCAGGAGAAAGGCCGGAGCAGTACCCTACCAAACGGGCCACGGACCGCGCGCGATCTGTCCTTCCTCTTCCTTGTCCAATCATCTCCCGTTACACACACTTACACCAACATGCACAACATTACCACACATTCCGGGAGACCGGTCGGGAGCTTAGAGATTGTTCCGGCTGGGCGGTGCCCCATTCTGGTTAGGGGTTAGGACTCTTGTCTATTAGCCGTTTTGGCATTCTTTTTCCCCACTTCCTGGACCCTCTATAGATTAACGGACCACAGAATATCTTACAACATGGCAAAGATAATGTTTTGTAAAATTTTAGACGAGTGTCTTTCCTTACCTTGTCTTTTTAATCTTTCCGCGTATAGAAATAAAACTTTCAAGTTACACTCTGCTGTTATCCGTTATACTTTATACAGAGATCTCTGTAAATTGTTTTCATTGTTAATAAGCATCTGATCATCAGTAAACACTAATATTAAATGTTCCTTCTCTTGAGCCCGAAGTATGGCAGTTGCAAAGAAAGTGGGTTGTAGGGCATCGCAATATACGAACTACAAACACATGCCATTATGTGTAGAAGACGCGCGCCATGCTTGAGTGATAAGAAGACAATCGCTTGCGCGTGGGTGAGACAGCATATCCGAGGAAGGACGTTCTGAAATGGGTACGTCTCACGTAGAATGATTCAGAATCATCTAAGTTTATTATCTTAACTTTAAGTAAAGATTTATGACTATGTTCTAAAAAAATCAACTAATATTCCGATTTTAATGCTATTTTCTGTACTGAAATATCTTCATTTGGGATAGTTCAAACTCAAAACTATCATCTGAGAAAAAATCAGTAACATAGGCACATACAAAAAAAGTTGTCACATCCAAGGCACGTGTTTCTCTATGTCAATGTCAAATCTAAAGCCAGAATTGCGCGACTACCCTTCAATTTTTTATGGCGAAAAACCACCGTGGAAATTTCCTTTTTGTTTTCGGTAGTTTTTGTCAGACCTAAAGACTTTACCGTGTTTCTCTATGTATGTTGACATGCTAAATCCGAATCTGAAGCCAGAATTGTGTCTCCAGCTTCCAGTTATTTTTTAAATCGCGGAAAACCACCGTGAAATTGTAAATTTCACAGTGTTTTTTTATACTTAAAAAACTGAAATGTGATGGCGCAATTCTGGCTTCTTCTTCGGAATTACACGTCGACGTACATAGAGAAACATGTGTCAAGTGTCGGATCTAACAACTTGTTTTGTGTGTCTGTGAATTGTATTTGTTTAGAGAAACTGGCTCCAAGGAATCCAAAGTGCGAGATGGGCAGGGTGGGGCGGGAGAAGACGGAGTGGGATTGGTTGGATGGGTGGGAACGGATGGAATAGGATGTGATGAAAGGGGCGATATGGAATCGCTAGAATGGAATGTGATGTGATGGGAAAGGATAACGTGGGATGGGATGAGATGGGATGGAATGTGATGGGATAGGGTGGATTGGAATGGGGTGGGGTGGAGTGGGATGGGATGGAATAGGGTGAGATGGGATGGGATGGAATGGAATGTGATGGGATAGGGTGGAGTGGAATGGGATGGGGTGGATTGGGATGGAATAGGGTGGGGTGGAGAGGGATGGGATTGGATGGGGTGGAGTGGGATGGGATGGGTGGGATGGGATGGGATGGGATGGGATGAATGGATGGAATGGAATGTAGTATGGTGGGGTTGGATGGGATGCAATGAGACAAGATTGTTTAAGATAGAATGGGGTGGGGTTGGATGGGATGGGATGAGGTGGGATGAGATGGAAAGGGGTAGGGTGAAGTTGGATGGAATGGAATGTGATGGGATAGGGTGGAGTGGAATGGGATGGGGTGGATTGGGATGGAGTAGGGTGGGGTGGAGAGGGATGGGGTGGAGTGGGGTGGGAAGGATTGGAGTGGGATGGGATGGACGGTATGAATGGATGGAATGGAATGGAATGTAGTGAGGTGGGGTTGGATGGGATGCAATGGGATAAGATTGTTTTGGGTAGAATGGGGTGGGGTTGGATGGGATGGAAAGGGGTAGGGTGAAGTTGGATGGAATGGAATGAACGGGAGGGGGAAGGGAGAGGAGGGGAAGGGATAGATGGCATTGCGCTGTCTCAACAGCGACTCTGACCTCCCGGTCCTAGGGTTCGAATCCCGACGGTGACGAAGTTTCTAAATAGCTAGGCCGAATTCAACTGATGTCTGGAGGATAATTCTAGGGGCCGGCTGTTCTGATCGGTAGGTTCCGTAATTTCTCCGATCAACACCAGGCCAATGCCTAACACCCAGGTCATGAACAGCGCGCGATCTTTCTTTCCTCTTCCTTGTCGTGTCCTCTCCCCTTATACAGACACACACGTATACTACAGCACTGCACGGGTGCACATGTCGGAGACTTAGTTTTTCTCGGCTGGTGAGGTGCTCTGCTAGGGGTCTAGAAAGATATCTGGAAGGGAAATCTCGTGCAAGCCGACGTCTTGATAGATGACATATCTCACAGTCTAGATTGGAAGGGGCCACGCATTATTAAAACATTCACACATCTAACCAGACTAATGACCACAACAATTGACGTTCCGGAAAACATCATACAATCAGTCATTATCTGTCTGTCTGTCTGTTTGTTGTCTGTCTGTTTGTTGTCTGTCTGTTTGTTGTCTGTCTGTTTGTTGTCTGTCTGTCTGTTGTCTGTCTGTCTCTCTCTCACTCACTCACTCACTCACTCACTCACTCACTCACTCACTCACTCACTCTCTCTCTCTCTCTCTCACACACACACACACACACACACACACACACACACACACACACACACACACACACACTGTCTCTTTTTGTTTCTCTTTCCCTCACGCTCTGTGATCTCTATGACGTTTCTCGAAGCGCCTTTAGAGACAGCTGCGAACAATTCAGTATTTCAGAGGAAATTTTTTGTTTTCTGACGATTTTCTTTTTCGACAATTTCTTTTAAAATGCATCAGAAACATGTGTGCTATTGTGAACATTACACTCATCCTACTTTTCCCGATTTTCATTTTCTACTCAATATTAAATTAAATGTTTTCCACAGAATACAGTGACTAAATCAAATTTAAATCGGATTGAAATTGTTTATTGATTGATACATTAATCGTGACTGTCCAAATTACCAATCGAACCAACAAATAGTTTCCCCAGCGTCCAAATTCTCTGTGACGAACTAATCATCCAAACTCATCATTCTAAAGGCAGCCTCATTGAGTTTCGTTTTTGATTGTACTATAAAGTATTTGTTACCATTCCACATTATTGCCTTTGATAAAAAAAAGATCTTTGCGAGGGCAGTTAATTAGAAACTACTAAGAACTGCACGAATATTGGGCACGTAAAGAAAGTTGTGAAACTGAAAGCTGCATACTGAAATCTTAGAACTGTTCTCACAACCCGTGTTACAGTGTATTTCTAATAGAACTTAAAATTCATCCAAAATTGTGTTACAACGCCCCAACGACTTATTTTGAAGAGTAACAGGGGGGAAAACATAAATCGTGTGCCAAACAGAATATTTACGGAAATCGTGCATTGAAGCATCGCAATGCTTGTGGGTTGCATGAACGACTTTATATGAAGCTCTTTGAAAATTTTCACATTTTTTTCAAAAATGGCTCCAAATGTTTTCGTTAAATTTCTTCTAGGAATAGAGCGAAATTCACTTATAAAGTTGGTACAGGTCTGTTTTTCACTGTTAACTCTGAAATTTCGAAAATTGTAAAAGCATGAATTTTTTTCGGCAACTTCTTACAACTACAGTACTGAAGATAGAGATTTTTTTCACATGTAATTTGTTGCCCCATAATTAGTTCTTTAATTAAGGACACGCACATTGATTTGTAACTTTTAGTAGTGTCCGAGCAATATTGCGTGCAACACGAGTAATTTTAAAAAATAACGAGGAGGTTTTCTCGAAAATGGCTCCAAATTTTGTTCTTTCAGATTTTGGTAGGGATATTGCAAAATGTAGTATATAAAATGAACTCCATATTGCTGTGCTTTCGTATTAACGATTCAAAACGTTGTGTATGGTTTCGCATTAACGGTTCAAAAAATTAATATTTCCTTAGCATAATATATAGAGAGAGATTTACTTCATTTCATCAATCACGATTGTTGCTCTCAATCCTCTGATATTTCACGAGAACTTCTGACGAGGTTTTGGATTCATGAAATGTGGTTGTTTCGCTTTACTAAAAAGTTTCCTGATATCTTTTCTCAACTTTTCCTTTGCTATTCATAGTATTCATCAAAATTATTGAATGGGTCCAAAAAATCGAATTCGTGAGATTTGGTTGTAAATCTGTTTTGAAGGTAATTTAAGTCGAAAAGTGTGTTTTGTTTTACCTTCTGCCTGTCTATATAGCTGTGTGTAAGTCACGCACAGCTCAACCAGATAAGAAGCTTTTGGACTTTATGCCCACTGTGTGTAGTCTTATAATAAACGTTAATGCCTATCAAAAGATTATTCAGATTGAAGCAGGTAGCATTGCGGTCCAGGAATTTTTTATCCAACATAGTGCAAAAATCGTTAAAAATGCTCTTTTAGCCTAAATAACGAAAGGTAATGTAATGAGATACGTTGTATGACAGTCGCCTTCGGCTGCTTTAGTCAAAACATAGTTAATGGTAAAGCAATTATTTTGGTAAGAAGGGTGCAATATTTTTATTTAGCCCTAAGTGGGTAGATATTAGATTTTAAGCCAGAGAAATAATTGAACCTGCCAAAAATATTTACAGTTAAGTCTGGTTTAAAGAAGCTCCTTTGTGCAATAGCCCAAGAGTGAGTTGAACACATTGTTGAAAAACACGTTGGTTACTGTGTTGTGGCATGATGCAGCCATCTGTCTCAAGTCCCCACTACACATATCCCATCATTTTTACTGTTTCTCTACCGCTTAAGCAGTAGAGATACTGCGCGAAAGAACGGCGAATTTTAGGCACAAAAACTAATATTACCGGACCCTAGTAAAGAAAATATGGATAAATTAGGTAGATAAATTTAGAAAAAATTCTCTAACATGTGGTGTTGCCAGAATCCATGGTTTGTGGGTCTTTAATACCGGAAAATCGATTAACGGCAAAACGACTGTTCATCAGAGAAGAAATAAAAGAGGTCATCTTCGTCAACATATTAGTTTTATTAAGATAGCCGACTTTCGACGGCTTTGCCGTCATCGTCAGTCTACAAGATACAGAAAAATATAACAAAATTATAAATAAATACAAAATAAGATAGAAAATTAAATTACAATTAATGGATACATTTAAAGTTTTTAGTTACAGACATCAGATAAAATAAAAAAAAGAAATGCAACGGGAGGATTAGTAGCAGTTCAAATTAAACATTATAAAATATCAATAAAGAAAGACACATTATATAATTCCAAAATATAAGGAATATATAGCGGATAAAATTGCAAAAATGAAATGTGACGGGGGGAGGGGGGAATTAATACAGATAATAGCAGTTCAAATTTCAGATTATAAATGTAAATGAAGAAATATACATTCTCATATTCAAAAGAAAGAAAAAAATAAAATAAAAATAAATAAAAAATATAAGAAATGGGGAATAGTAATAATAATTAATAGCAAATGTTATTACAAAGATGAGGGAATAATTGAATAATAAGTTGAGCCGCTTTGCTTACCTCGCTGCTTTCGGCAAAAGTCGGTAGACAGTGCCCAGAGGAAACGTGACACGGGGTTTTTATTGCTTTCCGGAGATCCGGTGAGGGGTCGGAGGAGGTCTGTTTAGTGTTCTCTTGGAAATGTCTTAGGAGGCGGGGGAGTCAGTTAGTGAGGTCGGGGTGTGTAAAATTATTAGTAGAGGGGACAGAGGGAAATTAGTTTGTTCGTTGAGAAGGGCCTCAGATTTCTGCTTGGCTTGAAATATGTGAAAGATTTCTAAAGCGCTTCGATTTCAGAATTTATTTTCTATTTCAAGAATTTCAAGAAAATAAATTCTGGAATTCTTGATTTTTTAAATGTGGCGTCTCAAGGTCACGCACAAAAAAAAAGGGAGCGGGAAGGGTCTTCAATAAGGAGCCGTAAAAGTGGGAGCTTGCCGACCTGGATGGTCGAGGTGGCTAAGAGCGAGTACCGACTCAGCGCTTCGGTCCGAAGGGTCGCGAGTTCGAGTCCCACCTTGGGCATGTTTATTTGTCCCCTGACTTTGTATATGTTGTCGCGGAGGGCCTCGCGTTCTGCTGACCCCACATTAGAGGAGCCCGCAAGTGTGTTGGTCTTGTGTATGGTCGAGTATGCGTCCCTTCGGGACGTAAAGGGCAACCGGCTGTCGGCTGGATAAACGCCCTAGGAAAAAAAAAGTGGGAGCTTTAGTTGACGTTGCAGCTCCGTATTAGTCTCCCGTGTTGGAGACGCCACGTTAAAAAAAATCGAAATAACAATCAATAAACTATGTTAACAAGATATTTTGATCAATTAATTCTCACAAGGTCTTTGATATTTTGAATTCTCCTATAAGATCATGATCTATTAGTACACTCGTAATGAATCACACGCATAGATTCCTTTATTTAGGAAATACTGTCTTACAAAAAGGAGAAAAGCAACGATAATCCTAATAATACCACCATATAGTATGGAAACGTGACCATTGACAAAATCTAAGTAACGTAAAAGTATACAATACACACTGCTGTTCTTTTATCCATCTTTATTAATCAAACCCATATTTTAGCTACTACTTCTTTATTTCGATATTTGCATCAGTTTCTAATCTGATATCCATCTAACTCTTCATCCCAAACCCTAGTAAAATTATTTCTACCCTGATTACACATCACTCCTAGTTTTTATGGTTTCTTTTATGGTATTTTATGGTTTGAAGAGTATAGCCGAATAAGTCGGCGAAAAGTGCCCCCAAACCAAAACGATAATCACGATGCTCATATCAAAGAGAATACAAAATGACGTAGATTCACAAAAAATCAGCCTCCTAGGTCAATCTGTTGCAGAGATACGAGAAACAGGTTTTGCACGTTTTGTTTTCTTCTCAGCATCTATTGCGTGTATCAGGCTGAATAAAATGGCAGAGACGGGGAAACATAGTTGAAATTGAAGATATTTTTGTCAAAGAATTTTGAGGCCAAATTCGTATAGAAAAAAATTAATACATTTTTGAAATTCATTTTCCACGTGATAACGTTACAGCACTGTCTCAATCGCCTCTTAAAATAGGTCTTATAACATTCTATAATATATATTTTTCCAGATTTTTAAACAATGTGGATGGTAGTGAAAAAAATTAAAACCAATTTTTTCAGTTTACACATTTGAAATTCGCGCCAAAATGTGATTGGAAAAACTCGTTTCACCAATGTTTAAACAGTTTATATTACAATCATGGAAAGGTTTTGCTTACCGGGATGATCTGGAACTTTTTGCTGTTTGGGGCACTTTCCCCGCCTTATTCGGCCATACCCTTTCAACCAACGGGATAAGGAATGCGCTATCACTCCTTGTCCACTTTGTACTCAATCCTCAGGATCGTGCGATGGGTTCATTCCTCATAAAGCTTTGACAGAACTGCGTGTTACCGAATGATATAGAAGAACTCGCGGTATATTGTTGCACCATATTAAAGAAGCGATGCATGAAATGCGGAAACGTTTCCTCGTCTTTATCGTGTGAAACGCAGATTTTGGGTATGGTAATGATTTGGAGGAAATCAAACTAATTGTGAAGATATAAACTCTGCGAAATGTTTTACAAATGCCAGAAATATAATCCGGGCATTCATGAATAGAGACACGGGGTTTCGTGGCTCAGGGCACCAACTGATGCTTCTGCAATGCCTCTGTCCGGGAGGTCCTAGGGTTCCACTCCTGACGGTAACTACATATGAAGGTCGTTCTACGTACGGCGTTAGCAACATACAAAGATGTTCTGAAAGTAATGTCATCCATTGTTGTGCCTAAGAAGGAACTTTATAAGAAGGGAAAGTTACGTAATGCTGCGCGAAAAAACCGGCGAATTTTCGGCAGAAAAACACTTATTACAAGGCCCTGACGATTGACTTTGGGGTCCCTAATATTTAATGCAAGCAACAATTTACCATCCCAATGAACACTAAAAATTTCAGATAAATTATTCTTAAAAGCATTTCTTTCCTAACGTTCTCTTCTTGTGTCTGATTCGAAGAACAGATTTATTAACAGATTTCTTCGGGTATTGTGGCCAAGAACATCTGTTATCAGCGGAAGGTTGAATAGAGAATCACACACTCTGGTGACATCTATCTAAAGCATCAGTTTAGGAGTAATGCATTTTTTGGTGCCACACCTTGCGGCATTCTGTATTGATGTACTCTCGAAAGTCTCTCCCAAAAATTCACCAACGTTGATTTCATCTGAACTTGGAAGTTCGTCATCTGAAACTTTAGACGATGAAGGGTGTACAGTAGATGTAACGCTTCACACTGTTCTTTCTCTTTTTCACTTCTTGTGATGTTCCTTGTCTTCTCTCCTTCATTATCCGCGAGATTTTTGTCTACTCCTGCAAGATAGCTTTTATGTCCTAGCTCTCTCGGCTGAAGTAATAACATCCTATCTTCTTCCAACGTAATCATTTGTAAATCATTCGGATGTACAATATCAAATAGATTGTTCAGATTATTTGTAAGGTCCTCTTTGCGATGCATGAAAATAGCTTCACACTTGTTTGTGTTTTTCTGTAATTTTCTCTACTCCGAATACAAGTTAATACGTTATTGCGAACAATCCTGATTAGCTCCTGTCAGAATTCTTGCTTTTTCCCAAAATATCATGCAATCATGATCCACAAGTAAAGCACTTGCGCTAACTGTTGAATTTACTCTCCGTATGTTATAAAATAAAACTAGAAGCACTTGATTATTTGATGGTAAAACGTGTCCAGTTATTTGGTGTTTTTTATTAATAATTAATATTATCTCCTGTTAAAAACACGTTTCTAGGCACTGCATATGACACTAACACATGGCATTATGTTAGAATATCGGCCTGTAAACATGTGTGACACGATCGATTAAAATTCATATACTGTTAGTCTTGGGCCTGACTCCGCGAGGGCTGATAGGACAGAACATGACCATAATGCGAGTTCGCGCTAAGTCGGCACGGGTTTGAATGCTCCGATCTGAACAAAATTTTCTATAGGCATCTTTTAACGTCATTCAAACAATATATATATATATATATATATATATATATATATATATATATACATACATATATAATAAATGGGTTTCGCTTAATTTCCGATTTCAAAATTTTCAAACGCTCACCTTCCAATATATATATATATATATATATATATATATATATATATATATATATATAAAATCAAAGCTTCAATTTCGTTATCCTTGTCAGGTTTATTTATTTGCTAATGAAATGTTCATATATGAAGAAAATTCAATGAAAGAGATGTCTCAGAAATGTAGTTGCTCCCTCTTTTTTAGACTGCGCTGGCCTAACAGTATTAGAGATTGTCACGTAGATGTGTCATTCCGTTGACATTCACATTAACATTGTAAAAGTATTAATCGATTATATCGATGGACTCAGCTAATGTATTGATAAGGATATCTCTGAAAACGTGGGCCTAAGTTGTTTCTTTTATGTCAGATTCTGTTTTCATGTTTGGGAGATACTGGTATGAATCATGTGTGTGTTGATGGACACGTTTATCACTATGACTAATATTTTTATTTCGATGGTTATTGTGTTAATTTATAGATTAAAAGATCTGTTTAATATTCGCGGGACCTTGAGCGCGGGTCGGAAAAGTTAGGGAATATCAGTTCTGGAGAAAATCCTGTGAACAGTTTGGGCTTTAGTGTTGTCTACACATCGACGGTCAGACAGACGAACGCAGGTTATCCAGCTAGTATCGAAAATCAAGAGTTAAACTCTAAGCCCTCCTGGTCAGAGGCATTGCATGGCATCCATTGATGCCCTGAGTCAGCAGAGGCCATTTCAGTGAACTGCCATTTCATTGTAATTTATTTACAACTAGCTGACCCGGCGAACTCTGTTCCGCCTTAACAGCCGGTCCCATCTTTTTCTCGCGTCCCACTCACTGTGAGAAACTGTACTATCCTTGTTGCACTCGTGATAATAAAGCAATTGCAGATTTGTGTTTTTCTCTCAAACAAAGAAGAATTTCAAAAAAACCCTCTGATATTAAATAGATAATTAAAAAATCTATTACGCAGCAGAGCGTTTTTTTGGAATTGATTTTTGTTTAAGAGAGAAATACAAAGCTGTAATCATAGGGACCGGCTGTTAAAGGCAATAAATAAGCAGATTTTGGAATTTATTAAGTTAAATTGTTTATTAGAAAATACAAATAAAAAATTAAGTAGATTAATCATTCATTATTGTTCCTGTATTTTGGTGCATAGGTTGCACTCTTCAGTTAAGTACCTTCACGCGAAAACGTGCGTTCTCACACAGGAACGCTGTCGAACGGGATAAACAGTATCCTATGTCCGTCTCCTGGCTCTAAGCTTCCTGCTCACCAATTTTCAGACAAATCGGTACAGCCGTTCTTGAGTTATAAATAGTGTAACTAACACGACTTTCTTTTATATATACATGTATATAGATTACAGGAGCCTAAAGATAGGGAATCGTGTCTCCGACGCATTGTTGTGATTTGCAGCAGCTCGACAATTTTAATACCTCTTCTTCTTCTTCTTCTTCTTCTTCTTTCGTTTGGGTCATCTAGGGACCACGCACCAATTTCATTGCTTCTTCCTTTGTCCTTCTTTCTTCTTCCTCCAGTACTCTTTCATCTTCTCGCTGTGTATCACTTTTCTCTCCTCGGACCATTTTGATCCTGTCTTCTTTTCCTTCCTGCCCTGGAAACCTTCCGTTCCTAACACTTTCTTCCTAGAAATCTCTCTTTCTACTGCTTCTCTTTCACTTATATTGCTTCTTTCTAAATCTTTTCTAACTTCTTTAATCCAGACTATTGTCGACTTCTTGTTCCAAAGGTAGCTAAAAATCTGCTTAGTTAATCTGTTGTCGTCCATTCTATATAAAAGTCCAAAACATAGCAGTCGCCTCTTCCGTAATGTTTCAGTTATGTTCTCTATAGTACGATATATTTCTTCATTACTTCTTAATTTCCATACCTCTGTGTTTCTTATCGGACCGAGAATTTTGCAAATAATTCTTCTTTCCAGGACTTCAACTTTATGTAATTTGTAGTTCAGTACTAAACATTCAGTTGCATAAAGACATTCTGGTTTTACTACTGTTTTGTAGTGATGTATTTTCAAGTTTTTAGATAGAGACTTTTTGTTGTAAATGTTTCTGGTTATGCCATGTGCTCTATTTTGTTGTACCCTTTCTTCTACAGCGAATTTTTCTAGTCCATTTTCTTGAATTATTTCTCCCAAATATTTGAATTTATTTTCTCTCTTTACCTGTCCAATAACTGTTTCTAGAATTTCAGGAGCATTTTTTATATTTGTCATAAATTTTGTTTTTTCTACGGAAATTCGTAAACCTACATTGTTGGCTATTTCTTCTAGGAGATTGATTTGTATTTTAATATCTTTTATATTTTTTAAATAAATTATTTATTTTTAATTTGACATTTTATAAATAAACTCCCTTGAATTTGAAAAAGTATTTATCACTTTTATTTCAATTGCGAACTGCTTTCTTATGTACGACGCTACCCACCTACCATCCTGTTCATTTCTCATTTATTCCAATTATCTACAGACTTTAGATATCTGTCCAAAAAATACTGGTTGCCGGACTGACTAATTCAAACCGGCTACTCAAGTTGGGGTTTTCCGGGAGAGGTAGCCCAGCTGATGTTAGAGCAGGCCTCTGACCGGGTGGTCCTAGGGTCGAGTCCCGACGATGGCCGGATTTTCGATACTAGCTGCATAGCCAGGTGGAGCGCAGTCGCGTCCGCAGGAGAATTCTAGAGGCCGGCTGCTCTGATCGGTAGCTTTCCGTGGTTTCCCGACGATGGCCGGATTTTCGATACTAGCTGCATAGCCAGGTGGAGCTCATTCGTGTCTGCAGGAGAATTCTAGAGGCCGGCTGCTCTAATCGGTAGCTTTCCGTGGTTTCCCCGTTCAATACCAGGCGAATGCCGGTGCGTGAGTCAGTAAAGGTGTTTAATAATAATAATAATAATAATAATAATAATAATAATAATAATAATAATAATAATAATAATAGAATTTTGTTAGAGATAGGTGGAGAATACAAAGGCATTCGTCAAGTGGTTCTTATCGTTAAGAGGAATTTTTCATAAATGTGGCACGTTT
The DNA here is from genome assembly GCA_011170035.1 of Teleogryllus occipitalis. Classification (NCBI taxonomy): domain Eukaryota; kingdom Metazoa; phylum Arthropoda; class Insecta; order Orthoptera; family Gryllidae; genus Teleogryllus; species Teleogryllus occipitalis. The sequence goes on along the minus strand of BLKR01005626.1, from coordinate 55,299 downwards.
GTCAACCTTGAATTAAGAGATTGTACTGCTCGCCTTATCGTCGTTTTTTATTCACTTTAGTGAATCAATTGTAAAACTAACATCAATTTGGAACAAACATTTCTACTACAATATTATTTTTGATAAAGGTTTATTTGTATTACATATGTTGGTGACATTGTTATTTTTAATGGTGAAATTAGACGGCCGCCAAGCTGATAACCTCACGTACTGTTTAGAATCATAGTACTTCTGTCGCTTTCAAAACGCCTAGGCGGTACACAATTTGAGGTTCCGCAGAGAGCTTTGCAGATAACTTCGTCCCTTTTAATGCCCTTCGTTACATGTCCGTATTGAACCTTATTGCTGATGAACACACATTCACACCTTTTGCACTAATTTGCGAATTTTATTGGCGATCTTCTCCCGCTGGATGACGAGATCCGGCGCCGACCCACCGTCGACTAGCGTTTTTTTCAACCAGGTATCTCCCACCAGCAGGGCACCGCCCCAGCCAGGACAAGTTCTAAGCTCCCGACCGGTCTCTCGACATGTGTGGTAGTGTAGTGCATGTTAGTGTGTGTGTTTAAGGGGTGAGAATAGGGCAAGGAAGAGAAAGGAAAGATAGATCGCTCGCGGTCCGTGGCCCGTTTGTTAGGGTACTGCTCCGGCATTCACCTGGTGTTGATCGGAGAAACCACGGAAAACTACCGAGCAGACCAGCCGGCCACTAGTATTCTCCTCCAGACAGCGACTGAATTCGATCTAGCTGAGAAGCTATTGTCCAAAATCCTGCCTCTACCAATCCTGGACTCGAACCTAGGACCTCCCGGTCAGAGGCCAAGCAGTGACATCAGTTGATGCACTGAGCCACGGCTCCCAGTGATTTATTCGAGATCCTTGGCGCTTATCGCAGTCCTGGTCAGGGCGTTTTAATGACTTGCGTCGATTCGAATCTTCATCTGAAACCGTGCTTAGCGGATGTAGTCCTGTGGTTAAGTTGGAGGGAGAGGCCGGTGTGAAGCAAACAGTGGTTGGTCCGCACCAAAGTTGACGGGACATATGCAGCTAAGGTCTAACTGTTTTGCTACTTCTTGTAGAAAAAAATGGCTCGTATAACCACAGTTTTGGCGCTTTGGAGGGCTCTAGTAGTGTAATGCAGCAATGTAACGATAGTTTAGCGCTAAAAGTTGCAAATTCTTGCTACAGAAATCTCAACAATGACTCGGCGGTTACGTACGCGAGGACAATATGTTAGCGCTTCGCGCATAAAATACAGTTGGGCGTTGATATGGGCCAGTTTTCTAAGAAATGAACATTATTTTAGATGTGTTGCTTCTTCTTGTCCCTCTTTTTCATGAAAGCACATGGATTATAGGGTATATTGTGCTGAATAACTGTTGGAGAATAAAATGTTATAAAGCGATACACATTTGTTTACTGAACATTAAGTAAGCCTGAAAACCTAATCAATAATAATCTAGTACTTACTGTGGGACAGCACAGTTATCATTTACAGGACGGCCGAAGCAAACAGAGCAGGCATAGTTTAATTTAATAAAATATCAAGAACAGATATGATTATTGATTTTGTAGTTCTACAGACGACAAAGTTAACTGTTGCTGAGAAAAATCGAAAATACCAACGACAAGTTGTTGCTTTGAAGCATATATACAGATTGCAGAGAGTGAAGATAGTTTCGGCATATGGTGTAGTCGCGAATGATTGGCAGAAGGCTGGAAAAAGTCTGGGGTTGCGATAAAAACACCTCATAACTATGCACTTTGCTGGATACCGCAAGCCAGAAAGGTTCTGAGTTTCGAATGAGGAAGATGAAGGACCAAGGAAATAAAACATAACCATAATCATTATCAATGAAGGACTACACAAACGTTGTTTAGAACTCAGTATGAGGAAGGTCTTCCTTGTAGCAACTCCATATGTTTTGTACAGACAAGCTGTGTCTCTTGAGGAGAATTGCTCCGACATTTTTTGAGAAATATAAGAGTAATAAAAATAGAGGATACTTTTGTTTTTATGACTAAACATTCATTTTCAATTTCTCGCGATCGCTTACGCTGTAGTTTTTTGCGATAATGTTATGTAATGCTGGGGGAAAAAGTGGCGAATATTCGGCAGAAAAAACATTTAGTATCAGGCCCTGGTAACGAAAAAGTTGGTAAATACAATTGCTAAATTTAGAAAAAAAATCCTCTAACATGTCGTGTGGCCAGAATCCATGTGCTGTGAGTGCTTGATGCCGAAAAATCGATTGAAAACAAAACGTCTGTCAGTCGGTCTGTAAACAACGTTAGCGACTAAACCGTTTAGCCGATTTTCGTCAAGATTTATATTTCCCAATCTTTGTGGCAGATGTCGCGACCCTGGAATTTGAAACCGATATTTTAATCTTGGAGAGTACTTTACACGACGTCCGTGGAACATTTTCAAAATTAAAAAAAAAATGGCTCCAACGTTTTTTATTAAATTTTGTTGTTGGATAGTGTGAAGGACGTTAAGAGAATGAAGCATGTCTCATTTCCGTTAAAAAGCCCGATTTTTCGAAAATTGCTTAAGTTCAAACTTTTTTCGGCGTCTTCCTCCAACTACAATACTGAAGATAGAGATTTTTTCTTTAATGATACCTGTTTCTTAAAGATAGATTTTGAAATAAGGTCATGTACAATTTTCGAGAATTGGAGTACTTCTTACGTAATTTTACGTGAAAAAGAGGCAATTTTTAACTTTGTTTAAACATTTTTTTAATCAAAAACGGCACCAATAATTTTGATTAAATTTTACTTCGGGTAGTGTGCAGAACGGTAGGTGTCACTGCGTTGAAAATTCAGATGTTTGAAAGTTGCAAAAATTCAGAAAATTTTCACCGGTAGCGGTATCTCAGTGCATCAACTGATGTCACTGCAGCGCCTCTGAGCGGGAGGTCCTAGGTTCGAGTCCTGACGGCGGCAGGATTTTCGACACTAGCTTTTCAGCTAGGTCGAATTCAGCTGCTGTCTGGAGAAGAATTCTAGCGGCCAGCTGCTCTGATCGATAGTTTTCCGTGGTTTCTCCGATCAACACCAGGCGAATGCCGGAGCAGTACCCTACCAAACGGGCCACGGACCGCGCGCGATCTGTCCTTCCTCTTCCTTGTCCTATCCTCTCCCCTTACACACACACTTACACTAACATGCACTACACTACCACATATTTCGGGAGACCGGTCGGGAGCTTAGAGCTTGTCCCCGCTGGTGGGAGAGTTCTGGTTGGGGGGAAGCCCCACTAGCCGACGGTAGGTCGGCGCCGAATCTCGCCATCCAGCGGGGGAAGATCACAGCCATCTCCCGAGAAAAAACATGCACTACACTAACGGGAATAATGACCGAGTGTTGACGTGCCCGGAAACACGAAAAAATCAATCAATCAATCAGAAACTTTTCGGCGTCTTCCTGCATCTACAATTATGAAGACAATTTTTTTTGCTTAATGACATGTGTTCATCAAAAATACATCATCAAATAACGTCATTTTTAATTTTTGAAAATGTGTGTTTTTTGCGAAATTTTGTATTAAACATAGGCAATTTTTATTTTCTTTAAACCATTTTTTCTCAAAAACTTAATGAAATATTTTGATTAAATTTGGACCTTAACGTAAAGGATGTTGAAGAGAATGGTGCACGTATCATGCTCATTGATTTTCTTTAATTTAAACTTTTTCGGTGTCTTCTTACAACTACAGTTATGAAAATACATTTATTCTTAATGAAATATGAGTATTTTTTTTTGGTGAAATTTGGCGTCAAACGTATTCGCCCGCTCCGTATAGACTGCGCTTCGTGAACGTAATTAGAGAAGTGATTCCAGATAATTGGATACTCCGAAAGAATTTGTTCATTATGTCATATTATTTGTTCATTTCTTACATTGGAGCTTTTTTTATACGTTTACAAATTAATATTTTAGAAATTATTTAAAACCTTTTTGAAAGAAAAATTGTTATCCTTCAGGCAACATCAGATTGGAATGCAACAATGGCATGACAGCCGATGAATTTCTGTAAACTACATCTCATTGTTGGGGCATGGTTTAGCTGTATCAAAAACTGTTATAATTGTCAAATTATGTGTTGATATTTGCTTGAAATTATTTAGTTTTCGCACCAAATATTCTACGATTTGTGAAGATTTTTACAAAAAATGACTGATACTTTAATTCGGAGAGAATTGGTGGTATAAATAGTATTAAATAACCATTAGGGGATAGTGCGTGTAGGGGATAGTGCGTGCTGTTTTAGCACCACTAGTTTGTTTTCTAAGTTCACCCCCCCTAAATGACAAACACTCAGCGCATGTGTTAATTCGTTTCTTCTACAATAATTTCCCGCGTATGTTCTGAATACACTCTTTGCAGTACTTCTCGTAAGTGGAATTTTTCTAGCTGCTTTTATTTTTTCTGACTTCTGATATTTTAAACGCCTAGCGCTCTCTAGGTTCCAAACATCGACCGAGTCACCTTGATCACTCGTGGGCACACTAGAGCGCGCTGGTAGCAGAGACATTTATCAAGAGAAGACCTCCCTCTGGAAAATATGATACTGTGCTCTATTATTTAACCTACACTGAAATGTGTTCAATCTTATAAATTCAATTTTTTGCATGACTAACTTAGATAATGACTGTTTGTGGCTTGTGACTTTGGCATTTAAAGGACGTATGTAACTTCGTTTATAATAACGAATGTGTATTTTCCGGGTTGTTGTCCATGCTATCCCACAATCCTCATGCCTTTGTATTTATGCAACATTATTATTATTATTATTATTATTATTATTATTATTATTATTATTATTATTATTATTATTATTATTATTATTATTATTATTATGAGCCTCTGAGATGGCTAGCTTCCTGTGCTGTGATCCCGGGTTCGATTATTATATGTAACGATATTGTTTCATTTGAAGTGTCCATACACAATTCCTCCAGGTGGCGAAAACATAAAAATGGTAAAAACATTTTTAAAATATTAAAAAGCAAATTTAAAATATTAAAAATTCAGCTCATCTCCAATACAAAACCTCTGATTTTGTGAGTACTTCTCTTAAAATCTTGTAAGCGAATACGAAAAGAATACAGTTTTTTTTATTTTAAGAATTGGGTTACTCACACACACGTACACACACGCGCACTTACACACACACACGTACTTACACATACACGCACACACACACGCACTTACACACACACACTCACACATACGCACTTACACACACACTCACACATATGCACTTACATACACAGGCACTTACACACACACACACTTATACACACACACGCACTTACACACACATTTACATACTTACTCACACACTTACACACACACACACACACACACACACTTACAGGCTGTAAGCTGCGTCACATGTCTGGAGACCAGTTAGCAGCTTAGTGTTGGAGCTTTTCCCGGCTGAGGCGGTGCCCTGGTGGAGAGAGATACCTGGATGAAGAAAACCGACGTGTAGGACAGCTCTTGATCTGACGATCCAGCGATGAAAGGACACCGCCATCTCCCGTGATAAAGCATGTACTGCACTTACGGAAATAATGACCATAGCTGGTCATGCGTTCGGAAACACGAATTAATCATTCATTCCGACCTAACACAACTTGCAAAAGGAGAGCTCAGCAAACAACATACGTAGTGAAGCTAAATTTAGGTCCAGAAAAAAAGCAATGTGACATCAAAATATTTGCTCAATGGATCAGGGAAACAACGAAAAACCTGATCGAGAAAGGGCTCTTAGGGCCGAATTCATAGTCGACACTTAAACCGAGTGTTCCCTTAAGTGAACGAATCATATTCATAAACAGCCCTTGAGTGAAGTCTTAAGCGCGCACTCATTCGTATAAGCGAGGCAGCTTGCTCCCTTAAGTGGCCCTTATGAATGTCTCGTCTCGTCAGTCGTTACCAGTTTAGGTTATATTTTTACGTAGCGTTCACCTACTGTTGAATTCGTTTTGATTTTATAGTTAAAAGTTTGTGTTATTAGTAGTCAATTAAAACGATCCATTTGTAAAGCGTGTTATGGATAACGACTTCGCCGAATATTTTGAGTTTTATACTCAACACATCCTGCGAAATACAAATAGATATATTGGAGATGGGAGCAATCCATTGGAAATGTATAATGATGAACAGTTCCGAAAGCGGTTTCGTTTTAATAAAACCACAGTAGTGGATTTACTTGTGCCGATGATCGAGAAAGACCGAATGACGTAAAGAGGACTGCCGATTTCACCTTTATTAAAAGTTCTCGTTGCATTAAGATTGAATGCAACTTCATCCTTTCAGCTTTGTTTCCAAAATTTATAATTTTGCTGCGCGCGTCAACTCAACGTTGGAGGGTCCGCTCTCCTGTCACATTGGACGCTCTTTGTACAAAAAGGAGTGTGTGTATAAACTCGGTTACCAAGAATTTCGAATCAGCTGCCGCCAATGCCATGTTGCCACATTTCCCTTTCGCTTAAGGGAACACTCATTCCGCGGTCGTAAGGAACGTCTATGAAATACATGCGCCTATAAGTGAACACTTATTTTGAGAAAGCACTTATCACTTAAGGATTCTCTTATTCCTTAAGTGTCGACTATGAATTCGGCCCTTACTCCAGAAGCTGTAGTATAATACTCGTTACAGGCACATTTAATCTTTTTAAAATTAAACAGTGCAAGGGACTAATTCAATAAATGTCGTTGTTAAAATTGTTATTTTTCATGTACACTATAGTCTCTTATTGTATAAAAACAGTTAATATACAGGAGAAAATATTTTAAGTGGCACTTAAACTTGTGATCGATTTTGATTTTTTCATGGCACCTGGTAAAGTATTGTAAACTAATTATAAGTAACTGGAACGTTTTTTAAAAATATAGTCGGTTTGTCTTTCAATATAAATGTATAAATATAAATATACGAGTGTGTGAATTTCTTCTTTTTCACTGATTCGAACATTAAAAATGTATTTCAGTTTATTTGTATGCAGTAAATAAAACAACTTAACAATGAGGTTCGCTTGGAAAGGGCAGAAAAGTAATGAAAATTACTTAAATGTTAGAGCACACCTGCAACAGGTCTACCGCATAAGCAAACCACCAGTAACTTCTGATCTTTCCCATTAAATAGTTTAGGTTAAAAACTTGTTGACGTTTTGACGTATTGTGAGCGTAATAGCCATTGTTTAACTTATTTTGTAATACTTTCTCCAAAATTAAAAAAAAAGTTTTATTTCAGTAGTTATGAAAATGAGTAATTTAATATACGTTTTCATTCATTCTTTCATTCATGTATGCATTTATTCATTTAATCATTAATACTAAGGGTAGGGATAATTAGAAATAATTATTCTGTCTTTTTTGTATTTGTTAAAAGTTAATAGCCATTATTGAAAATACTTTTATTTATTTTATTTCTCGAGAGAACTTAAATGAATAAATAGGAACATTTATTTTTTTTGTTTTGTATTAAGTACATAGAATTAAATACATAATATTATTTTTCATTTTATACAAAACTGTTCGTAGCATCACGGAAGCGTCGTGATTACTAATGTAAGATCTATAGAAAAGAACCATCAAAGATAAACATCATTCTTAATATCTTTTGAAGAATGTCATATTAACAGTTGATATTTCACTGCTCTCAAGACTGAGAATAAAGTACTAAGTGGAGGCACTTGATTTTTTTGTCTTTTCAGTCACAATCAAAATATTTTCTTCCTTTGTATTCTAGATGTAAAATCACATTGTTTGAGCTTTCTTGACTAGAATAATCCCTAATGTTTTGAAACATTAACACCGTAAATTCTATAAATTCGTTTTAAGTTTACCAAAAGTTAATATAATTAGGTATCATAAGAGCTTTGAAAATTACTAGTTCATCCATATTCGATGTAATCAAAGAAATATTTGAGTTTACGGAAATTGTTCGTAGAATCTTAAACACTTTTGCACTCACGATGACAATATTTGGAAATTAATGCAGCTTGTAAGGACATTATTGAAGTTTTTCGGGAATGAACAAAGGAATTAGGTACTATATCGAATTTACACGAGTTACTGTTTATATTATTCAGTTTCATTACTTTATTTAGGTTGCAGGATTTTAGAAATGTTTTTTGTTGGTTCATTATAGTTTTGAACAATTCATATATCTTTGTATGATATGGAATTCCAAAATAATAATATATATATATTTTTATAAACATGTGGATGATGCTAACATATGCCATACGTTGCAATCAGTATACCACGTTCTGCAAGAGTCGCGTACAATTTAAATTCAATTCAATTAACCCTTGTTTTGTGAGGCTCAAGGCCTCAGGTCTGCTCATCCACTTGGACACGTAAACGTCCCATCAAGCAGAGAAACAAGGTATCGCCCAGGGGACAAAACAAGGGATTGGAGTTAACTTCAAACGCGTTTTTTAAGCTTGATATCTTACATGTAGAAAGTGTTGTAAATGGGAGAGCCAGCTGTATTTCCCCCACGAAGGTAGTGTGCAAAGGATTTTGTCGCCCTTAAACATCCACAGATGTGATCAGATTTGAACCTGCAAACTTTGAATGTAACGGTTCGATACGGTAAACTTCACACCACCAAATATACAAACTATTGTCAGTCGACCCTTTTCGAAGATTCCCGTACTTCTCTTGTATCTGGTGGAGATGGTGAAATGACGGGCGCAGTTGTGCCTGTTATTTGGTTGTCGTTCTTTTTTGCGTGCCCACCTAACAATTCCTTTTCGATCACTATAAACGGTGACTCACACGTTATACTCAATAATCCTCCAAAAAACAGCGACAGGAAAATATCACCAGCCATATCTGACAGAATGACATTGTCGCTAAAGTAAGTTGCCGCTTTGACGTTACTGCGTCGGATGTCTTGTACGGCTATGTGCACGAGATATATGCTGTAGGAGAATCTGCCCAACAACTGAAATCCCCACCACGAAAGCAAAGTATTGACAGGTCCTCCGTTTCCGGTAGCACACAACCATACTACACCGGCGACTCCGAGACTCCACGTTGCCCTGTTGAGAGCGTTGTAGAAGGCGGTGGGCAGCTTAGAAGGCGGTGTCGTCTGTATGAAGTCGTATCCTATGCCCAGGGAAACCACCAGAAGAGCGGCGATCGATAACCACGCCACACAACCAGCAACCCACCCCAACTTCGGCGGTTTGTCACATCGACGTTGTTGGCTTCCCAAAATATACCCCAACGCAAGGCCTTCCAGATAGGGAACAAATCGGGTGTAAACCGGACGATAAAAGTGTGCATTCAAAAAATCTCGATCTTTCTCTTTCATTGTTCCCATTATGTTTCCACCGAGATCGGCTACGTACGAAAACACGAAATTCTCGACGAGACCCAACCCACAAAAAACTGCCACCAGAGTCAGTCCAATCTTGGGCTTTTTGGCGAGAGGTATAATAAAAATCGGGGACAACCAATGGAGCTGCATGTCGGTCATTAAATACCAACTCTGCTCCACACATTGCTTAGTAGGATTGACGAATGTTCCAATGTACAGAAGTGTGTTCCACCAATTCTCGCGGCAGTCTTCTCTCGGAACACTTATCGTAGACTCCCAAACGGGGCCCCACCCCACCCGGTACATCAACGTTGCCGTGAAGAGCACAACCATTGCCAAAGCCGGGGTGAGGCGAATGTAGCGGTGGATGTAGTAAAGCGGGATATTGAGTCGTTGCTTGTGCGAAGGCTGCTTGAAGAACAGGTATCCCACAAGGAGGCCGCTTAAAACGAAAAAAGTATCCACGGAGACGGTGGCGTTCGTGAGTGGTACGCGATACCAGTCTCTTATGAACTTGTTCATGGCCATGATGTTCATCATCCCTGGGGTTAGAGCCTGGTTCATGTAGCGGTGACCCATCACCACCCAGAACATGCTCAGGAATCGCATGCCGTGCACACAGGACAGCGTTTGATCGCCTGCGCAAGAGAATGAGCGATTTAGAAGTTGGTAGTAGTACCCTGCTGATGTGATATAGCACACATTTATTTATTTTACGTCAAAAAAACAGTTAAAACTGCGTATGACGTGCTATGGGGAAAAGTAAATTGTGTGCACATTTTCAAAATTCTGTGATCCCTACACTAAGTCATATACTACTTAAATTTTGAAAAAAACAAAAAAACTCCCATGTAATAACATTTTTTTCAAGGATAAATAAGCAATACATTTTGGGGTCTTATCCATGTTGTCCTTCGGAATAATACTTCCTGCCGCGACAAAATGGAAACGATAACTTGAATAATTGTATTTTCCACTGAATTCTAGAAGACGTGCACAGAAAATGAAGTTACATTTATGTCCAGAAGCAACACAAGGGGCCATCTCAGCATTTGCTCAATGGATCAGAGAAACTGGACGAAAAACCTGATCGAGATGGGGGTCATTGACCCAGAAGCTGCGATACAATACTTGTTACATATTGTTTAGATTTATACAGTCCAATGGTAAATAATGTGCTTAACGGTAACACGCATTCTTGAATGATTAAAATAAACTAATGTGCGAACGGGACAGAGAAAGAATAAGTGAAAAAATACGAATGCGAATGGAAAAATAAATGAGTTGTCGAATACGCAGATGAGACAATGAAATGCTTAATGAATAACTGAATAACCAAATGAACCAATGAAAGAGTAAATACATAAACTAGGAATGGAATGAATCATCGCCGTCAGTTGATCACTGCCGATGATCATGGCGAGCAACTTGGGGCCGTTGGCCAACGTGGGCGTGGCTACCAGCAGAGGCCGCTGTCTGCCTGGGCTGGTATGAATGAACATATAAATGAACGAAAGAAGGACTAAAATTTTATATGAATACGCAAAGTACCGAATGAAACAATAAATAAATAACCGAATGAATGTGACAAGTCTGTTGTTCAAATGGTACCTTTGCCTTGGCGCATGGCGAGCAGCTCGCGGCGGTTGGAGACTACAGAGAAGGTCGCCAGCTGGTCATCATCTGTCCAGTCGCAAATGAATGAATAAATGAATGAAATGATAAATTATTACGCCAACGAGCGAGTGAAATGATAAATCGAAAGCGAATCAGCATCGCCAGTTGTTTAGTGGTACCGTTGCCGATGAGCATGGCGAGCAGCTCGAGGCTCTTGGAAACGACAGAGAAGGAGGCAAACAGAAACCAATATCTGCCGCGGCGCGAATGAATGAATGAATGAATGAAATAGTAGTGATTCCTTTGCCTGCGAGCAGTTTGCTGCCGTTGCCAAAAGCGGAGAAGGTCGCCATCTGATCCGACGCGAATGAATTAATGAAAGAATAAAGAATAACTGAATGAAATTATAAAGGAATAAGCAAATGAGCACGAATGAAGTGACAAAAGAAAACCGAATCAGCGTCGCCAATTGTTCGGTAGAACCTTTGCCGGTGGGCATGGCGAGCAGCTTGCGACCGTTGGCAACCACGAAGGCCCCCAACAGGAGCCGCCGCCTATCACGGCATGTATTAATGAACGAATGAATGAGTGAAAGAAAGAATGATTGAATGAAAGAAAGAATGATTGAATGAAAGAAAGAATGACTGAATGAAAGAAAGAATGACTGAATGAAAGAAAGAATGAGTGAATGAAAGAAAGAATGAATGAATGAAAGAAAGAATGACTGAATGAAAGAAAGAATGACTGAATGAAAGAAAGAATGACTGAATGAAAGAAAGAATGACTGAATGAAAGAAAGAATGACTGAATGAAAGAAAGAATGACTGAATGAACGAAAGAATGACTGAATGAACGAAAGAATAACTGAATGAACGAAAGAATAACTGAATGAACGAAAGAATAACTGAATGAAAGAAAGAATAACTGAATGAAAGAAAGAACGATTGAATGAAAGAAAGAACGATTGAATGAAAGAAAGAACGATTGAATGAAAGAAAGAACGATTGAATGAAAGAAAGAACGATTGAATGAAAGAAAGAACGATTGAATGAAAGAAAGAACGATTGAATGAAAGAAAGAACGATTGAATGAAAGAAAGAACGATTGAATGAAAGAAAGAAAGATTGAATGAAAGAAAGAACGATTGAATGAAAGAAAGAACGATTGAATGAAAGAAAGAACGATTGAATGAAAGAAAGAACGATTGAATGAAAGAAAGAACGATTGAATGAAACAAAGAACGATTGAATGAAACAAAGAATGATTGAATGAAACAAAGAATGATTGAATTAATGAGTAGTGGTACCTTTGCCGGTGGGCATGGCGAGCAGCTTGCGTCCGTTGGCAACGACGGAGAAGGCCGCCAGCAGGGGCCGCCGCCTGTCCCGTGGCGCCAGGAGGTCGTAGGCGGTGCTGGCGGCCACCACCGCGCCCAACGCCGCCAGCAGCCCCACGGCCACCCAATCAGCGCCGTCAAATGGCGGCCGGTCGCGCGTCGTGCAGTCGGCTGACGCTGCCAGCTGCACCCCGCCCACCTCCGGCAGCACGGAGAGCGCCTTGCCGTACAGCTCCGCCACATCCTCGGCGGTACACGTGGACGGCACGCAGACGCCCAAGGACATTGACAACGCCGTCAGCTGAGGGAGTCACAGACAACTTTCAGTGATACGTGATCGTACGAGACATTGGGTTTAAAATGTGTCAGTCATTGCCTCCCATCTCTTCTGTGGCTGTTTGCATGAGAATTCTAGTGGCCGGCTGCTCTGATCGGTAGTTTTCCGTGGTTTCTCTGATCAACACCTGGCGAATGCCGGGGCAGTACCCTAACAAACGGGCCACGGACCGCGCGCGATCATTCCTTCTCCTTCCTTGTCTTATCGTCTCCTCTTACACACACTTACACTAACATGCACTACACTACCCTACAGGACAGACGGGAGCTTAGAACTTCTCTCAGTTTAACCGGTGACCCGCTGGTGAGAGATACTTGGTTGGGGAAAACCCCGCTAGCCGACGTGTGGATCGGCGCCGATTCTCGGCATTCATCGCGGGAAGATCAACGCCACCTCCCCAGAAAAACATGCACTACACATACGGAACTAGTAGTTTTAGCAGTTGACGGGCCCAGAAACACCAATGAATGAGCTCATCAATCAAAAACATCTTGCAGAGTCACTTACCATAGAAGCATCACCTCCTCGAATATAGGTCTCCTCTGATGAAGATCCGGTGACTTGAGGGTAAATCTTCACCATGCACATCTGCCCATGGAAGATCCCTTGTGGCGACTGAACATCTCGAACATTGACGCACTCGGGCCAGTTGCCGAAATGCGTCCACCAACCGGAAAGAATGCCTTCAGGAGACTTCACAGACGAATCCAGCATGGTTTGGGTCTGGATGCTCTGCGAGGTCAGCATAAACTGGAGGTCCTCTTGACACCCACCCGAAATTCGCGACGAATCCGAGCTTTGCACAGCTTGCAAGGCTACACCATGTGGGTGATCTGCACTGTTCCATAGATCCAGGAACGCGTGGTGAGCTGCCGAGTTGGAGAACCATGTCTGAAGAGCTGTGGTATTGTCAGGGTAGGAATCCGCAACTACTAACGTACTGCATGTCAGTAACATAAACAGTACAAGTCCTAACATCTTTGCCGTGTATTCCATTTCGCTTGAATGGACTACAGTATTGGTTGTGTTCATGAGACTGTATATATAGATAGGAGGAGGAAAACAATGATATGATTTAAGTGATTCTTATCATCAAGAGGAATTTCCCGTGAATGTGGCATTTTATGTTTGTTAACCTTGAATTAAGAATGCAGTGATACTATATCATTGTTGATTATCCGCTTTAGTGCGTCAGTAACTGCTTCCTGTTGAACGATGGTAGTAAAAAATCAAATAGTGCTAATTCATTTTCTTGATTTCACTACATTCACCTAATTCTACGTGAAATTGTATAAAACAATATGAAATCTGGCTGTTATCGATAAATTGATTCGTTATTATGTAAAAATGCATCAATTGATCGTTATTGTTAATGGGTTAATAATAGTAATGTCCTTTAAGATTTGAGTGAACGAGGAAAAAAGTTAATATTTGAAGGCTCTGATGAATGTAGAACCTACGTCTACGATTAATTGAAGTATTGCTTTTGTGTATCAGATATTTTAAGAGAACTCAGAGCTCGAATACTGTTGGAAAACATTTAAATATCATCCATTAAATGTGGTTACGTTTTTGCCATCATAGGGTAAGTGACATAGGGTTTCTTTTTACTTTCTCGTGAGCGTACATATATACGGAGCAATACACGTAGTTTAGAGGAAGCTACGTAATGATGCGGAAAATCGATGTCTAGATTTCAACGGAAATACACAGTTTGAGGTCCCCTGATACCGCAAAAATGTTTTTTTAACGTCTGTCTGTCCGTGTGTGTGTCTGTCTGTCTGTCCGTGTGTGTGTCTGTCTGTCTGTCCGTGTGTGTGTCTGTCTGTCTGTCCGTGTGTGTGTCTGTCTGTCTGTCCGTGTGTGTGTGTCTGTCTCTGTCTGTCCGTGTGTGTGTGTGTGTGTGTCTGTCTGTCCGTGTGTGTGTGTGTGTGTGTCTGTCTGTCCGTGTGTGTGTGTGTGTGTGTCTGTCTGTCTGTCCGTGTGTGTGTGTGTGTCTGTCTGTCCTTGTGTGTGTGTGTCTGTCTGTCCGTGTGTGTGTGTGTCTGTCTGTCCGTGTGTGTCTGTCTGTCTAGCTGGTGTGTGTCTGTCTGTCAGTCCGTCAGTCAGTCCGTCCGTCCGTCCGTCCGTCCGCCTGTCCGTGTGTGAACACCACTATCGCCTAAACCATACGTAGGATTTTTTTCCGAAATTGATATTCCCCTGTCGTTGTGGCTCCACTCGAGGCGCTGCGATTTTGAAAAACTTTCTGTAAAATTCGGGAGTACTTTACAGGAAGCCCCAGGAACATTTTCAAAATATTCTCAAAAATGGCTCCAAAATTTTTCAAAGAATAGAGTAAAACACTTATAAAGATGCCATAGGTCCGATTTTCCTTGTTAACTCTGAATTTTCGAAAATTGCAAATGTTTGAATTTTACACTAGACTGGTGACTCCTCACACATCGAGAAACGACTTGGTGGCTCGATATGTGTGTAGTCACCAGTCTAGTTTGTCCATTCTGAGCCGTTGCTCTGCTGGAGGAAGATACCTTGAAGAGGAAACCCTTCGCAAGCCGACGTATGGGACATCAACGGATCTTGCCATTCAGTGAAGGACGTATACCTCTCCCGGGATGAAGCTTATGTCACTAACGAGGCCAATGACCGTAGTAGTTGACTGGCCCGGAAATCGTGACGTGCCGGGAATGAGTCAATTAATCAGTATGACGTGCGCGAGTCCAGTCCGTCGAGTCCCCAGCGCTCTGACTGCACCGTTATAAACATCCCGTGCGTCACGTCTTTGGCGACTGTGAGTTGCATTTCAGTTATCAGTGTACGGTCGTGACGTGGAAACTAAAAAGTCTGGCAACAATAAATACTTTACAGACTTACAGACTAGACAAACTTTTAAGACTTTTGGAAAAAGTGCTTTTATTTTGCAGTTTGCGGCCGTTGTAAACACTTATTTCTCCTGTAATGTGACGATTGCGGAAATCCGGATCTTTCTAGCGCCGATGTAACGAAGAATTAGTGAGAGGCTAGTGGTTTAATATTATATAATTAACACAAATTATAAAAACATCCACTTTACACAATTCAATTGCTATTTTATTTCAGTGTCATTTTTTTAAAACAAATATATTCATCTCTCTTGTAAATAATAAACAATTTACTTGTTTATGGACTGTTTATATGTTTCTGGAAAGCAATTTTTTGTATAGAAAACCTGTTGTTTGCTTTTTGCTGCTCAGTCATTCAAAATCTCGAAGGAGTTTATTAGACAAAATATGCTTAAAATGAGAGCGTAGGCTTCCGCGGCCGGAGTCATGATTAACTTGGCTATCCGGGAGACGCTGCGTCCAGGGCACAAGTGCCAACGTTTCGGTCGCCATTCTGCGATCTTCCTCAGGGCGTAGTACTGCACTGCAGGCTAGGCAGTACTACGCCCTGAGGAAGGTCACAGAATGGCGACCGAAACGTTGGCACTTGTGCCCTGGACGCAGCGTCTCCCGGATAGCCAAGTTAATGCTTAAAATGACTTAGAGCTTATTTTCGATGTTTCGTTATTTCCTCCCTGAACACTGTTTATATATTTGTAGTAAGACGAATACAAGTGGAAACGAGACTGCAGCGTAAGGCAGTCTGGTAATGACAGCCAGGAGGGACGCCCATGAGTGGTGAACACGGAGGCAGTCATAGAGACGGTAAGGTTTGATTGATCGATTGATTGATTTTTTCGTGTTTCCGGGCGCGTCAACTGCTTTGGTCATTATTCCCGTTAGTGTAGTGCATGTTTTTTTCGCGGGAGATGGCGGTGATCTTCCCCCGCTGGATGGCGAGAGCCGGCGCCGACCTACCGTCGGCTAGTGGGGTTCCCCCCTAACCAGGACTCTCCCACCAGCGGGGCACCGCCCCAGCCGGGACAAGCTCTAAGCTCCCGACCGGTCTCCCGGAATGTGTGGTAGTGTAGTGCATGTTAGTGTAAGTGTGTGTGTAAGGGGAGAGGATAGGACAAGGAAGAGGAAGGACATATCGCGCGTGGCCCGAGGCCCGCTTGTTAGGGTACTGCTCCGGCATTCGCCTGGGGTTGATCGGAGAAACCACGGAAAACTACCGATCAGAGCAGCTGGCCGCTAGAATTATCCTCCAGACAGTGACTGAATTCGACCTAGCTGAAAAGCTAGTGTCGAAATCTTGAGTGAGTAAAAGTGTATCAGAACAGTGATGAAGTGACATGGAAGGTATGAAATAAAGAAATAACCGAATTAACAGTGAAAGCGAGAAACCAAACAAATGGACGAACATATGAACACGTGCTTAAGAGAGTTCAGTTCTTGAGAAACTAACATAGTCTGACATGACTGTTGAATGGAAACTAACGTGAATTGGAAAAACCGAACCCTGTGAAAAAGGACACTTTTAGTTCGCCCGCAATATAAAAGTTCAGTGGCGAGTGAAGATTTAATCAAGTGGACGGTGGTCTGGTAAGAAGGCACGGAGTTCATTAAGGGTAAAGGCTTAAAACATTTGAACTAAGTTGTTGGTCGTGAATTCTACAATGGTCAATTTCAACCGGGTGGAGAATATGGAGGACAACACCACAACATATGAAGACGGCTATGAAGACAACAACAAATAGGTCGTGAATTCTACAATGGTCAATTAAAATAAGAGAAAATGGAGTGTCGCCTTGTTCTAAATAATTTCTACGCACAGAAGATAAAATGAAATTGCTTGCTGCGAAGTGAGTATCTTCACGGAAAAAAATCTCAGCGGCCCGTCTTCTCCTTCCTACACACCACGAGAGGTGGCTCAGTGCATCAATTGATGTCACTGCAGAGCCTCTGACCGAGAGGTTCTACGTTCGAGTATGCTGCTCTGATCTGTAATTTTCCGTGGCATCTCCGACCAACACCAGGCGAATGCCGGAGCAGTACCCTACCAAACGTGCCACGGACTGCTCGCGATCTTTCCTTCCTCTTCCTTGGCCCATCCTCTCCCCTTACACACACACACACACACACACACACACTAACATGCACTACACTACCACATATTCTGGGAGGCCGGTCGGGGGGACTTCGAAGTTGGGGGAAGTCGAATTACTGACACAAAAACGCCAAATCCAAATATATATATATATATATATATATATATATATATATGTTATATATTTTTTAATAATCATGTAATAGCCCTTTTTTAATATCATTTGTAATGGCCATTCCTTTTTTGTATATATACCACCGCGCCGTATATGCCATACTCCACTTGTATATGCATATATGTGCCATATTCTACCATACAGGAGTATTTTAAGTGATGTGTTAACAAAACATATATAACTTATCTTTCATATATATATACTTACTGTATATACTTTCTGCTACTATATTTGGATTTGGGTTTTTTCCTTCTGACATTATACTTTATGTATCCTTATATGTATATGTATAACATCTTATATATATATACTGCAGTGGCGGGGGAGATCTTGTGATAATCCATAATAAAATATCGAGGATAAAAGAGGTATCAACCACAATAGTAGGCTATATAAATTTACTTTGCAAGTAATTCAGCCATACACGTGTTTGGGGAATTTTTTCCCCATCATCAGAGGCTCTGCGATATTAAAATTAAATCCAAAAATTAACATATCATTAGCTACATCCTACAAGGAAGTACATAATCTACTTGAACATTAAATTATTTATTTAATTAGAGTACTTACCCAAGGAAGATGGATTAAAGACATTAATTAACCGTGGAGAACTGTCCTAGCATGGCGCCATTTTGTGGTAATTACGATGTACGAAGCCAGACTGAGGGAAGGTGAGGAAAGAAATAAAAGTATGGGAAAGCAAGTCAATAAATAAATTTATGATGTGGCTTGATCCAGCCATGATATTTGATATATATATATATATATATATATATATATATATATATATATATATATATATATATATAATATTTATATGAATTATTATTTATATAAATGATATATAAATAAATATATAAATAATATGAATTTTATATTATATTTATGTGTGTATATGTGTGTGTGTGTGTGTTTTATTAGCACAAATTCCGTTCGCTAGTGATTACAATCTACAAACGGCGGT
This sequence comes from Teleogryllus occipitalis, assembly GCA_011170035.1. Classification (NCBI taxonomy): domain Eukaryota; kingdom Metazoa; phylum Arthropoda; class Insecta; order Orthoptera; family Gryllidae; genus Teleogryllus; species Teleogryllus occipitalis. The sequence continues at coordinate 36,547 of BLKR01005626.1, read as the reverse complement.
CATGTGTGTGTAGAAGGCGTGCGTAGTACATGACCGATAAGGAGGCAACCGCTTGCGCACGGAGGGCGACGTACTGTCAGATATACATTCTTATCAATGGCAAGGACGTTCAGATATGGGTCGGTCGTAGTAGAATGATTCAGAATCCGGGAGGATTATTATCTCATACTATAAGAAGTGAAGTATGATCGTATATACCGACAAACAAAGAGGCGGGCAAACAGAAAGACAGGCAAATAGAAAGATAGGCGAATAGACTGACTGGCGAATTGATAACAGACAGACTAATAGGTAGACAAATAGAAAGACAGACAGACAGACTAATAGACAGACAGACAGACTAATAGACAGACAGACTAATAGACAGACTGACAGACTAATAGACAGACTGACAGACAGACTAATAGACAGACTGACAGACAGACTAATAGACAAACTGACAGACAGACTAATAAATAGGCAGACAGGCAGACTAATAGATAGGCAGGCAGACAGACTAATAGATAGGTAGGCAGACAGACAGACAGGCTAATTCATCGACAGTCAACAACAGATAATCAGACTGACAGTCGCACAAAGAATAAACAGACCGACAGTCACTCAAGAGACAAATAGACCGACAGTCTCAGAACAGACAAATAGACACACAAATACACAACAGACAAATAGAAACACACAATTACACAACAGACATAGAAACACACAGATACACAACAAATAGACCAGCAGATTGACAAATTGACACAAGCTAACGGATAATTTGACACACAAACAGACAGAAAAAATTGACATACGTGCTGACACACAAATTGACAGACAAGCAGACAAATTGACAAACGAGCAGACAAATTGACAAAAGCAAAGAAATAACAAACGAGAAGACAAATTGACAAAAAAGCAGACCCATTGACAAACGAGCAGACAAATTGGTAAACAAGTAGACAGACAAATTGAAAAACAAGCAGACATATTGACATACAAGCAGAGAAATTGGCAAACGAGCAGACACATTGGCAAACGAGCAGGCTAATTGACAAACATGCCGACAAATGACAAACGAGCAGACAAACGACAAAGGAGCTGACAAATGACAAACGTGCAGACAAATGACAAACGAGCAGACAAATTGATAAAAAAGCAGAAAGAATGAGAGAGATACTTTAAAGGGTTTGTTGTAAGTACAATTAATAAACATGTACGACTTTTAAAAATCATTCTTTAATATTTTTTGTTAATATTTCTTGTAAAAATTTACTGTCGCTGCGCTCAATTTGTTTTAAAGCCAGCTCCGAACATCTGCTTCGGGGCAATTCCTCTGCTATTATTCGTTCTTCTTAGCTGCAGGGTCAATATTGCCCTCCAAGAAGTAACAACCAAAGGGCTTTTTGTTCTTTTCAAGGTTGACCTGTATTCGGAATCTACCGTACGGCATGTTGGGAAACTTCTCAAGCTTGAAGTTCAACGGGAAGTCTACGATTTCATGATGCCCCTGAAACAGTTAATATTATATCACATTTGCCAAAAGCAATACCTGTAACATCATTCTTTAGCATGTAAAATACATCACATTGGATTTGGTTTCTGATTTGGAATCTACGCTGAGTAGCCAATGAATTTTAAAAAATTTCTCTCCTTGTATAATTGGAGTGATGCAATTTAAGATACTACTCATATTATGTTGTGGACAGAAAAAATAGAAAATCTCTCATATATTTTTGAATATATAAATGATTTTATCTTACTGACTATTTTTTAGCATGTTTAAGGGATTGTATTTACAGATACGCTCATCAAGTGTCTTCTCGCACAAGTTTGCGGTGTACCGAAAGAAGTCAAACAAACGTGCAAAAGTTGCAAAAGCAATTGAATGGATTTTTATTTCACATACATAACCGTATGAGATAAGAAGACACTTATTTTGAAATCACTGAGAATACAATTTATTTATTTACGTTAAATTGTGAATAAACTAACTAAGCATTAATTAAAAATATTAAAAATAAAAATTAAATAATTAAAATTGCAGGTGCTGACCGAAATTTATTTCAAAGCTTACTCCTGGACGCTAGGTACAAGGATATTAAGTACATTAAACAATTTTTATGACTCGTACAATATGTTTGTTGTGCATTTTACAATGAGTTACGAGTTAGTTTTACGAGCTGTCTGTCTGTGCTTGGCGCGACAGCCCGCGTAGGGGCCTACTAGCAGCGTCCGAGCCATAGGCCATGGGTTAAGGGGATAAGCGTGGTTAGCATGAAGACATCCCCACGCCGTCATATCAACCTGAGAAGTTGGTTGTCTCATTGATACACAGCAACATACACTGGTACATTTCAAGGAAAACGCACATTATAATTTTGCCCGACCGGGCATCGAGGCCAGGGTCGCGTCTTGGAAAGCGAGCACGCTGACCAATGGGCTAAACTGCGAGGGCTTACGAACTATCTAGTGACTTTAAATTTTACGAATATTACTCATAAAATTCATTTTCGGATAGTTTCCATGCCATTTTAGAATTATAAAACCGCAGCCACACATAACACTTATCAAATAATTTGCAATGTGATACTGAGAACTGTATAGACTGGAAAAATCTTAATTTGCTGTAAACCATTATTTAAAATCATGATAAACTGAAATATGCAGTTGCTAAAATTTCAGTTTTGCTGTTTGTGCAGTATGTAGTTTCGTACAAACTGTATTTAGACTGTGCCTTTTAAAGGAAGGCATACATAAAATAATAAGGGTGTGGTTAATTTAATCTATTTACTTTAATGTTAATTAATTTTCTTATTTCTTATCATGTATAAATTACATTTATACAAAAAATAAAAATTCATAATTCATTGTTCCCCCCGTATTGTATATTTAATTACCTAAGAAGTTTTAGGTCATTAAAGAAGACGTATAACTTTCTCTGAACTTATTTACTCCCACGGAGTTACAAAAAATTAAATTGATGTTGATGTCATTTGAAAGGGATTAGAAGTCATATCCGAACCATTGCCAGTTTTGAAATGATTTGGATGTTTCACATTAGTGCTGAATCGATCAAATTGATGTGGGAAGTTACAGAAAGCAAGAATTGTTTTAGCATATCACAGAATCATACGGATAAATAAAACACTTATGCAATACAAACATTTAATTCAGCAGAAATACTGTGTGTTTCACTTTCTCGCCTTACTTAACAAGAAGAGGATTACTTATTGTAATCGTGCGGCCGAAAACGGGAATACAGAGAAATTTTTGGTCCCGGGCCCTGGTAACCAAAACATGGATACTACTCGCGCAACTTTTCTTTTACGATGACCTTGCTTCCCCCTCCCTTGAGCAATAAACAGTTGAAGACAAAAGCTCGCAGCGAGCACTGATGACAACATTACAAGTGTTAAAACTTCGTTGGCGCGAAACAGAAGCTAGTCAAATCAAGTTGCTTTCAAAATTGAGAACTTCTGTTCAGCTTTATTACCATCATCTGAAGAAATGGCTGGGGCAGGTCCAAGTCCTTCAAGGGAGCCACCTAAAACTCCTATCTAGTGTCCCTGCTGGTGCTTACCCAGAGGGATGGCTTGGCCGCACACATAGCAGGGTTGACTTTGATTTTTCTGAGGCTGTCATTACTTTAAATGCTCTAGTGGCCAACTTTGTTACTAATAGCCCCACTCCGACCGCATTTCTTCACTCCATCGTTCAAGAAATGTTGCGCGAGTAGTACATGTTGTGCGAGAACGAAGATGTTGTGTAGTCAGAATTCGTTTTGTGGGTCCTTGATACGGAAAGATGGATCGACAGCAAAAGTCTGTCTGCCCGTCCGTCCGTCCGTCCGTCTGCCCGTCCGTCCGAGCGTCCGTCTGTCCGTCTGTCCGTCTGTCCGTCTGTCCGTCTGTCCGTCTGTCCGTCTGTCCGTCTGTCCGTCTGTCCGTCTGTCCGTCTGTCCGTCTGTCCGTCTGTCCGTCTGTCCGTCTGTCCGTCTGTCCGTCTGTCCGTCTGTTTGTCTGTCTGTCTTTCATCAACGATAGCACTAAAACTGTTCAACCCATTGTCTCAAAACCTGATATTCCTCAATCGGTTTAAATAAACTCAAATCTCTGAGTTTGAAATGGATATTTTGATATTGTGGGTACTTCACATGAAGCCCAAACATCACTAAAACTTTTCCAAACAATGGCTCCAAATTTTTGGAGTCATTTTACCAACATTAAAAAATAATACTTTGTTCTGGGATAACACAGAGGATGCTTAAAAATGGTGCTGGACTCATTTTCTTAGAAATCTCTGTTTTCTGGAAAATTGCAAAAGTTCAAAATTTGTTCGGCGTCTTGCTACAACTACAATATTGAAGATAGATATTTTTCCTTAATAGAATTCGTACTTCAAAAGCAGATCCGTACTTTAAAATCAGAGCATGACTGTTTTAAGAAACAGTGATGTACAAATATATAAAACTTTCCGCGTAGTTGTGCGTGAAATATAAGCAATTTTTAAACATTTTAATATAAAACACGGCTCCATGTTTTCGCGTTGTTGGATTTAGGGGGCGCATTTTCCTTTTAACACTTCCCTCCAGAATCATCACTGATCACACTCTTGCTACAAACACGTATAGTATGATGAAGATTAGTTTGTTATACAATTACTTCTGTAGAGATATAACCTTCTTGTAGTCCCTTGGAATCTATTTTAAGACTTGATCATCGAAGCTTTGTGTTCGGATATTTCAATGTTGGTGGGCAACTTTATTCGTGCGAACAAAATTTACTCAGTACATGCTATTAGAAGCCGTGCGCACTTTATATATATATATATATATATATATATATATATATATATAAAGTGCGGAATAAAGATGTGGATACATTCATTGTAAACTCCTATCAACTAAATAGTGTGGCGTCATACGGGTGTAATCAGTACACAGACGAGAGGGGGTTGTAATAACAGCAGGTTTATTCAAATTTAGACCGTAGTCACAAATAACCAATGCACTGTATACAATTAACTAACTAAATAGAACCCACTGCTAGGAGAGATACTTACAACGGCTACCACACCGAACATACTACCTAATGTTTCGCCGTGCGTAGTACCGCCTGCCCTGAGACCGACTGCATGTCTCACTAGTCACGACAATAACTGCCGGCTTCTTGCGCCGCGTGCACGTTCGCACCTCTCACGGACGACCTACACTGCTGCCAGGATCCAAGAAGGAGCTATTGTTCTCACGGCCCATAAATAGCCCTCGCGACGCTGCCTGCCGCCTCCATTGCCTCCGCCCTAACGCCCGCACACCCTGTCGGAAAAGCCCCGTGCGTCATAGCTTCTGCCTTTGTCTACGCATCCGGTGCACACCTCGCGCCACGTGCCCACGCTGTTTTAGCGACACGACGCTACAATAGTCAATATGGCCTATCGAGAAGGTAAATGAACCAAGGAGAAAGGGTTGTGAGGGACTTGGCCGTCTATGGGAAAGGATTTAGAAGAAATATTGTTTGCCACTTCTTCACAACTCGAACCACTTCCCAAGCCACTTGCTCGAACTGTGATGTCATAGAATTTGACATTTGTCTGAACATTGAAGAGATAAAACCCATATATACCACCAAAAATATTGCCTCCCACCTCTTTCGAAGAAATGTCTTCTCTGATCGATTTTGGAAAAGACAATGTAACTTTGTGATCATGTATCCCGAAAAAGAAAATATCTATTATTAATGTTAACATTTTGTCCTTCAACTCACCTCGCGTTCAGAGGAGGAATAAATACTCCTATTTACTGAATTTAAACTTGAAAAAAGTGTATCTATACTAATGAAAGTGAATTCCACGACATAATCAACATTGATATAACAAAAAGTAGGATATGAATAAATACATTTTTATAGACTCTTCTCCAGGATTGTCACAGCGCCCTTGCAAAGTTTGGTAAAAATTATTACAACACAAATGCGGAAAATAAATACTTTAAATAATATTTTAGTAAATGCACCATGATCATTGTTTGTAGCTTGTGACTTAGAATAGTTATATTTAGTTAGCTTAGTTCCTGATATGTTCCACCAGACGTCAGCAGCAGACGTGGTACCTTATAGATTTGCTACAGGCCAGTAGCAGTGCGTAAGATAAAAATGTTTAATATAAAAGCAATCTACTATAAAACAAAATGAAAGAAAATTATTATATTTTATCAACAGTTAAACCATTTTAATTATATTAAAAGTAATCACCAGACATCGGATGTTTAGGCACTAAATGTCGTCTTTGAGGCGCCTCAAAAGGCACTGAAAATGTCAAGAATAAGGAGAAAAAAGGCACTATTATAAGTTACATTCACAAATGAAAAATTGTTTATAATTTTTGTCTTTGTTATTTTGTAAACTTAAATGCGCAAAACAACTTCGTACATTTTAATGTAGATTTACATATTTACAACCCTTATACATTTTATTCTTAACAGTTTGTATTGACAAGTAATATTTGCATATTACCAGTAACTTTTTAAGGATCACAATTTCAAATTTGCGACGACTGGGAGACAAAATCAGTTTAATTGCGGAGAAGGATATCTGAATGATGTGACTGGTATATATTTTAGAAGTCCAACACTAGCGACACTGAAACCTTCTGGGAATTTATATTTATTTCCACTTAAAATTTTGATGCCCTCGGTGTAGTATTGTCAATCGACCATGTTCTCAGATCATGACAGGTATTTATGAAATAGGGAAATGGAGAAAAATCAGTTGGTATACTTTCAGGAATTCTCTGGTAATTTTAAATTTCAAGACATGAATTGAAGGTTTCGTAATGAATGGTCACGTTGGACCATCGCCGATTTTCCGATATCTTAGCATTGTATATAAATATAATAAATAAAAGGCAAAAAATCCTAAAAAAAGGTATTTATGCAAAAAATAGCCATTTATGCTAAAATAAGCATTTTAAAACTTCGTCATATGTCTTCATTTGTCATGATTCGTGCACATATATTATCAGCCTTTAAATAAGTTCGCTAGAATAAAATAGGCATTTCCCTAAATATCCGATGTCTAGTAATCATCTTAAACACCGTGGTTTATAAACAACCTTTTCCATAAGTCTTGGATATGAAGAAAGCCCGGGCAACAAGGGTATTTCGCCGGAATGTTTATTTAGTCTGCTACAATGCTATACTCACTTCGGGGAAAGGGCATTTCGAAGGCACACCACTAGAGTTGGCCATGATTGACATCAGATCAGGGGCTGTATTCATTCCTTCTTCGCATATGTCCTTTGTTACGTCGTACTTGAAAATCCTCCGCCAGCCATTCAACCATTGAAACACCACGACATTTCCCTGCAAGCAACATGTTTAAAGTGAGAGAGTGAGAATGAGGAAGAGACAGAAATATATTTGGCGACACAGATCAAGAGGACGAGAGAAATTTAGCGAGTGTCAAAGCGGTCGGGATAGATGAGTCAAGTAAGCGATAGAAGAGGGTTCGAATGAACACAATCTATGTCAACTGAGCATAAGCCATTTCAATGAGCAGTAGAGAGAAAGCAAGAGAAAAAGAGACTTAGCGAACGAGAGAAAGAGGAAAACGAGTGATAGAAAGAGAGAGACAATGAGGGACCGTTAGATTGGGCGAGAGAAATAGATACTCGGAGAGCGAGTAAGAGAAAGAGTGGCCAAGAGAGCGTGCGAGAGATCGAGAGAAAGAGAGCGAGAGAAAGAGAGTGAGGGAAAGAGAGAACGAGAGAGCGAGAGAAAGAGAAAGAGCGAGAGAAAGAGAAAGAGCGAGAGAAAGAGAGAGAGCGAGAGAAAGAGAAAGAGAAAGAGAAAGAGAAAGAGAAAGAGAGAGTGCGAGAGAAATAGAAAGAGAGAGCGAGAGAAATAGAAAGAGAGAGCGAGAGAAATAGAAAGAGAGAGCGAGAGAAAGAGAAAGAGAGAGCGAGAGAAAGAGAAAGCGAGAGAAAGAGAAAGAGAGAGCGAGAGAAAGAGAAAGAGAGAGCGAGAGAAAGAGAAAAAGAGAGCGAGAGAAAGAGAAAAAGAGAGCGAGAGAAAGAGAGAGCGAGAGAAAGAGAAAGAGAGAGAAAGAGAAAGAGAAAGAGAGAGCGAGAGAAAGAGAGAGCGAGAGAAAGAGAGAGCGAGAGAAAGAGAGAGCGAGAGAAAGAGAGAGCGAGAGAAAGAGAAAGAGAGAGCGAGAGAAAGAGAAAGAGAAAGAGACAGTGAGAGAAAGAGAGAGAATGAGAGGATGACGATCGAGAGAGGGAGTGAAAAAAATAGAGCGAGCGAGAGAAAGACAACTGAGAGAGAAAGAGAGAGAGAGCGAGAGAAAGACGACAGAGAGAGCGAAAGATAACGAGAGACAAAGAGAGCCAGAGAGACAAAGATAACGAGATAAAGAGAGCGAGAGAGAGCAAGTGAGAAAAAGAGAGACCAAAAGAGCGAGGGGGAAAAATAGATATTGCTGGAGCAATCTGGGAGGCGAGTGGAGACGAAAATCGTATCGAAATATAACGCGATTCCTCGCGCGTGAGAAAATATCTAACACATTATGTCTCAATAATCAGCACCTTCTCATTGTTTCCCTTAGCAGATCTGATAAGAACGATAAACAGATGCAGAGTTGAATCGTAGGGGAAGGCATTGCTCGAGCATCATCTCCATGCGTTGAAAAAAACGTCAATGCTATTAAAATAAATCCAGAGTTGTTAGATTTTTTTCTAATAGTGCGAGTAACGTCGGCTCAATATCTGGAGTGATGGATCGGAATGAGACGTTGGCTGTACCAGAATGCCTGCGCCCACTGGGTGCGGGGCCTTCCAGAAGCCTGTGGCCACGCGGCCAGCCGCAGAGCCCTTCATTTTTAACTCCACGTCCATCAAGTCACAGGGCTCGCCCTTCACAGGGCAGCTCTCCACGTTGTCCAGGCGGATGAAGTCGTAGGGGCCCTGAAACGCAACCCAACACACTTCAACAACGTGAAACACTATAAAACAGGGCATCCAAACATTTTTGTTTGTTTTTTGTTTTCGACCCCTTTTGAAAGAATTGAATTGAATTTGCCTTATTTTACCTGGCGAGACTCAGGCCATGAGGCCTACTCTTCCGTCTGACCACGCAAATTTCGTTACACTCCTTTCACCAACCATGGGAGAAAGAAGGTATTACTTGGGCGGCGAAACTGGCGATTTGAATTTAGCTCAGAGGCATCATTTAAGCTTGATCTTTTACATGCAGTAAATCTACTAACATGGGACAGCCGGCTTTACTTCCCCTCCGTAGGAAGGGGTACGAAGGATTTTTTCGCCCTTAAAAATCCACGGCTTCGATCGGGTTTGAAGCCGCAAACTTGGGTGTAACAGTCCGATACGCTAACCGCTACACCATCGCCGCGAAAGAATGGTTTGCTCATTTTCTTCCTTCATTTTTATAATGTACAACATGCAAAATTATAATAATACAACTCAATCATTGGTTCAAATAAAATCATACTCTTAATAAATTATATCCATTAAAATTAAAAGAACTCAAGTTTTAGTCAACAAAAACCAAAATATTTTGCCGTTCAAAAGATCTTGGGGGGCGTGTCCCCCAAACACTTCATATCAGTTCAATTGAATTGCACATAACTGACATAGAAACAACAGTTGAACAAATAATATGAAGATGGTTTCGAAGAAAGTTAGATTAATTGTTTGTACTAGTATTATTTTTAAATTTACAAATACCAATAAGTGTTAAAAAACAATATTACAGATTATAATTGCGATAAAGTTTTATTTTAGTAATGAAAATGAAGTGAAATTTTAAATGAGTGTATTTGTGATTTATTATTAGACGTTTTGTAGCTTTATGTAAATAAAATAATGATAAAATTCATAAATATATTTAGTTATCAATCGGATTTTGATGATGATCTTCATTATACCACTCAGTCGTATATTCGGATACCGATCACCAATCGAACCCTTCACCGCCAAAGGTGGCTCAAGTCATCAACTAATGGCGGAAGTGCCTCTGACCTTGTGGTCCTAGGATTCGAATCCATACGTAGGCAGGATTTTCGGACAGCTGGGTCAAATTCAGCTGTTGTTTGGAAGAGAATTGTAGAGGCTCGCCGCTCTGATCGGCAGTTTTCCGTGGTTTCTCCGATCAACACCAGGCGAATGTCGGAGCAATACCCTAACAAACGCGCCATTACCGCGAACGGTCTTTCCTTCCTCTTCCTTGTCCTATCCTACACCATATTTACATGAGATTTTACTCATAGGTATTTCACTACCACACTTGTCGTAAGACCAGTCTACAGCTGAAGGCTTGTCAAGGGTGGGAGGTGCCTAGCAGGTGGGAGATACCGGCCTTCTCCTTCCCGCCCTATATTCAGAGAAGTGGTAACGTGAATGACTGCTATTTTCACTTTTCACTGGCTTATAATTGTAGAGAATCATTTAAAGGGCCGTGCACGGAGAACACTTAAGAATAGCAAGAGTTGAATGAGGTACACGAAAGTAATTCCGAAAGAGGTAGAAGCAAAAGAATTGTGAATAGTAACTATTGAAGTATTCAGGCAGTCGAGGTGACGTCTATACATTTTGTGGTTTGTTCTTTTTGTTTTCTGGTTTCTTTGCAGTGACCATCTATACAAAGTGCATACTTTATTGTATATTTGTGCCACTGTGTAATTTTTTTTCACTGAATATATACTCATTTTACCAGAATTTTACCTAATTCATTGTGTCAAGGGTTCAGACCTTTCTCATACCAGAAAGATCCTGCTTCCTGAGAATTCAAAGCTCGCTTCACGACAATTCATTCTTTTACGCTCTATCGCCAGCGGCTGGAAGGTATTAGGTGGGCGAGTTAGAATATATATATATATATATATATATATATATATATATATATATATATATATATATATATATATATATATAATTATATTGTGACATACCTGACTATCACACAATATTTTGATGGGAATTGGGGACAATAATTTATTAAATTCTTCGTAAAAAGTGTAAATGTTGAGGGCATAGGCATGCAGGCAGGGCGTTCCTTAGCAACCAGGGAGGCGGGAGTAAATAAACATAGCGCGACAAGTAACGGACAGAAGATAGTGATATAAGGGCATGAAGGATTGGTGGTAAACTAGTAATGAGGTATGACGTAGAAGGAAACTGGAGATTGTTTTGGTAAAACAAGAGACAAGAAGGTATGAAAGTTATGGAGGGTAGAACTTCGTAATATTTCGGGGGGGGGGGAAGCTTTAGACCGCGTACCGTGCACATCGTAAAGGTCATTGTAAATGATAGATGCGGGACTTGGTGGAATTTTGCAGGAAAGAATTGAGCAGTGAGAACTCATATTTTGTGTGCGTAATTCTATTTGGAACTTTCAATGATTCTGGCACCGGGAGTAGTTAGTGAAACAATTAATAAGTTAGGATGACATTGATCCGGCATCGGACCGAGAGCAAGATACAAGAGAGAAGATTGGTCGGAGCGGTGGATTCTTCCTGGCCTCATCGTCCAAGAGCGCATGGATATATAAATAGTAAGAATAATAGCGCTATAGACAATTTTTACAATCGGTCATGACCAGGGTGACATTACATGTTTAAAAGAATTAATCGAGAAATAAACTTATAACGTTCTCATTCTGAAAAAGAAAAGCTGATTATCATTTCTTTGGCATCTTGTGCAATCCATAGTTTAATAATTTATTTCCAGAAACTAATTTCAGATTCCTCGCTTCTTCCGTATGGAGAGCAGATCGAATGATCGTTTGCTAGGAAGAAAGTAAGTACCGGCGACGATTATTTTCGGAAGAACCCAACCGACAGAGCTAGTAGGATCATTATTTCCCTTTAGATGTTTTTGCGGGAAATTTAAAATCGCAACCCTTTCCTGGCGCCCAAAAATGGCATAAATTCGGAAACCGGTTGCAGAAATAATTTAACAGAAACGGAGAGCGTTTCAATATATATATATATATATATATATATATATATATATATATATATATATATATATATATATATATAGGTCATTCGATCATTAAATAGGAAAAGAACAGAGAGAGCTAATTCAAAGTTGGCGCGTGTGAAAAGACCACAGATTGATTTTCCAGAGGAACAACTCTAGGAACGAGTCACGGCCAGTGAGAGAGGGAGGCAGGAGTCAGAATAGTACAAGGAGACATGACGAATGGCGCGCACGGGGCTGTGTGGCGTATGTGAGGTGAGGGAAGGAAATCGGAATACATCGAGGGGTGAAAGTGCGTGGAAGTGTTAATATGCGAGTAAACGAGCACGCGGAGCAGCGGACTAATGTATAATACTAAACATCGGTTCGCTCCGAACATCAAAAAAGCATGAAATTATTGTGATGTGAAGGCACGTGGTGCAGCAATGTGTGTGGGCTATAAACTATAATGGTAAGGAGAAGTCAATAGCTTCGAACAAGTACACCGCAACGAGGAGACCGAATTCGTGCCCGGACGTTGAAAGCGAACGGTGAAATAGTAAAACGCAGGGTACGGCACGGCGACCACGTGGCCAGCACGCAGTCAGCAGGCGGGTGGCCCGACCTCGTCAAGGACATTAGAAGAGGCGGCTACATATCCCACGACAGGACGATGGGACCATCAGATAAGTAACGAAGCTCGTAATATTCGTGAAAGTCGGGCTGAATCATTGTAATCATAAGTTTCTGAGTGTACAGTGGGGGGAGGAAGGACATAATGATGAACAATCACAACCGTGTACTGAGGAAGGGATAGATTGTAATTGATTAATGTTGGATAATAATAACTGTGAATGAGAAAATGTAGGATGTAGAATGTTGGTATATTATTGCATAATGGGACCTCCAGGATGGTAAGATATTTCAAACAGTTTAATTGGTAATAATGTTAATCACATTAACAGCATACGACCATATAATGAAGATTTGTATAGTTGTTAAACATATTCATGTTTTCTATTAATAAACGAATAATCATAATATGTAACTTGGTGCGTCGTAAATTGAACGAGAAAAGTATCAAATCCAAAGCCTACATCCTCCTAATAAAGGCGCTCCCCCTAGAATGATCCCTTGTCCCTATCATTTCGATCTTACATTCAAAATTTTAATATGTAGTAAGTACTTGCGTGGTCAACCAGAATCTCTAATTCGGGAAATCGAGGTAAGTACGGTCACAATATATATATATATATATATATATATATATATATATATATATATATATATATAATGATTTGTGAGACTAGCCCGCAAGAATGCGTGGGACAAGGAACTTCTACATAAGCAAAGAGGAGTCAATAATGAAAGAAACAATAGACAACAGCGCCGCGTAATAATAATTATTAGAAAAGTAATAGAAAACAAAAGGGGGGCAATAGGCATTGTGAACAGTGAATAGAACCCAAATTTAGGAACATTTTGAACCAAGAATCACGTTATTCGAGCCACGGGTTCCGTAAATATTATAAATGGTATAAATTGCATGCATAACGGCGAAGTTGAAGACATGGTGACCATTGTTGAACCTCTGAAAGTATACAACAAAACGAGTTTTATTGAATATCCAGTGAATGTCTGGGTGGATTTTGGCCAAACTTACAGAAATTATAGGGAAAAATATTTAGATCAGGGCAAAATTAGTTACGGCGCGGGGGGAATTTATGTAAGGCGTTAATAAATCAGTATCCAGTTCCATAGCATAGCGAGCTAAGAAAGAATTAAAAGAGCGACCGAAGATGTAAGTGACGTCATCACGAGTGGGGAAGACGGAAAATAAAGGTTTTTGGAAAAAGGAAAACGGGAAAGGGGAATTCGGTAATGTGATAATTACAAACCAAAAGTTAATAAAACTATGAAAGAGAGAGTAAGACGCAAGATGCCCCAAAGCAGTGAAAAATGTAAACATTTTCGAACATTTATTATGGTGATGGGCATATGTTTGGAAAAAAGACAGTCACTTGGATTGTGTAGACCAACAATGCAAACTGGGTTACAGACAGAACGAGTTCGGACGTGAGGATGATCGCACGCGTTTTTATGTTGTGTTAAGTTTTTGAAAATTTTTGCGGAAGTGTCGTGTAAAACGTTATTAAGTTATTTTGGTTGCATAAAAACAATTGTTGAGACTGAGTGTATCGAAAATTTATTTAAATTCATTTAGAAATTCACGAAAAAAAAATCCGCATAGACAAAATTTACGCAAATTAGGTGTCAGGAAATAGGAGCGTCGCGAAAGATATACATATCGCGAGATATAGAAATAACATTCAGGGAAGACGCAATTAAGACAAAAAACAATAATTGTGGATGCATTGGCAAACTTTAAACGGAGGAGTGCATCGAGGATCTGGTGGCAGCTGAGGGACTGCGTGCGTAAATAATGCACGTGACAGCTACCAGCGACGGGCGCTGACGGAAGGTGACATCGCTGCAAAAAAGGGAAGTGGCACGAATTGTGCAATAACTGTATTGTTTTTTTCTGATCTGTTTACGCTCCATTCAAAAGAAAGAAAAGAAGTTCTGTCGAAGACCAAGTTATGCTATTAGGCTAAGGATAATAAGAAAGGTCACGACAGAATGCGCATTCTGATGGATGGATGAGATTTTTCTTTGTATTGTAATTTCAGTGTGTATGTTTATTTTTTTTCTGTGTGTTTATATATTCGTATTGTTATGTTTCGTAAGTCGGAGGGGCAGATTGTGTTAATGAAAAGGGATATCAGCAAAAAAAATCCTAAATTAAATGCATGAGCATCCCAATGGCTCATAATTGCCGTGATTCCATGTCTTTTTATTCTGTAGTGGTATGAATGTTGACCCAGGCACGAACGAAACGGACCCTTTCTTCAACTCCGTATGTAGTGAGCGCGCGGACTACGACACGGTAAGAAATAAACAATAGTACGAGCTAGCAGAGGTACGGGCAATCGCTAATGTGGCACCCAATTATAATTCAGGGCTAGGGCAGGGCAAGATAGTGCGCGTGACGAGGAAAAGATTACAATCGTCGTGAGATTTTGTAAGAGAATATTACCGTGGCGCACTAGCGTGGGCCATCGTGTTTGATTAGAAGTAGTATATTATTACATTGGCGCCGCGACGTGAGGCGTCGCGGTATCAAAGGAGGGCGGAGAGAGAGAGAGAGAGAGAGAGAGAGCGGATTATATTACAATATATTACATGCCATAAGAGAGAGACAAGAAAATATAATGTACCATTTTAAAGTGAATAACACAATTTTATTCGCAGATGACCAGATAGTTTTTAGCACCTCAGACGATAATTTCCAAATAGCTGCCCATCAACTTCAGAGAACAGGCGAAATTTATAGCCTACTATTTTCATCAAAGAAAACGAAAGCCATGGCATTCCCGGGAAAAAGTAATTTAAGGTGTAAAATAGTAAAGAATGGTAACAGTGATGAACAAGTAAATAAATTCAACTATCTCGGTTGCAATTTTTCATTCTGCCATAAAAATGATATCAATATAAAAATTCACAAATTTAAGAAAATGTGCGGAACTATACGAAAGATCCTCAGAGGGAAAGCACATACAGACACTCAACTAAAATTTTATAAAACAATGGAAGTTCCAATGATAACTTATGGATGTAATAATTGGGCCCTCAACAGAACAGATAAGAGAAAAATAGAAGTCGCAGAAATGATATTCTTCAGACCTTCGGCGGGCTATTCAATACTGGACCATGAAAGGATCTCGGACATCAGAGACAAATTAAAGATCTTCAACCTAACTGAAAAAAATAGATACACTAAGAAAGAAGTGGCATGAGCATTTAATGAGAATGCCGGAATATCGAATGCCAAATATCCCTTCACAACTACAACCCGTACGGGAGGAGGAGTAGGGGCAGACCAATAAGGCGATGGAAGGATACTCTTGAAGACGGAGCGGATAAATAGGCTCAACCCATGATAATGATGATGATGATTGATCCCCTATTTATAATACACTAGGAATAGATGACGCATTACAGATTTTTGACAATTTATAAGAAGCCATTGACACAAACCTCTGTACGTGAGCTACTGTTAAATAGAGAATAACATCCCGGTTCTGCATCACACGTATTTAGGATGAAGAAATAGCAGTTTGCAGATTTGCCACATAAAGCATATTATAACACACGTTATAATCATGCAAAAGTCAGAAAGAGGTTGTACAAAGCCGTTAAACCTGTTTTTGTGTTCCTAATTGACACGAGTTTTTGAGGGTAGGTGATTTCTGTGAGGCCCGAGTGTTTGGGGAAAAAGGGAAGATGTATTTTTTTGACTGATATTGCATTAAAAATAAGGCTTTTGAGTTCCTTCATAGGATGAGGAGAGAGAAAAAATGTTTACCCTGTTGTAAGGGTGTCGGGAAACAGTGGACTTCAATAGATCACCCTATACATTCCCAAGATACTCAGTCTTTTCAACTTCCAAGGTTTGATGAATAGGAAGGTGCATGGCGTCCCATGAACCGTTCAAACCCCTGAGTTTGTGTGGAAAACAAATACATAAAAAAATTACACAGTTCACACAAACCAATTAAGTGTATTGAACAAATTGCCAGTACAACGTAAGATTGAATACAGCTCAGCCGTGTGCCTGAGCACGTGACATAGGAGCAAACATGTGTTAAAAAAGAAACCGTTGATTACAGAATCCAGTCGCGCATCACGCAGCAATCAAGGGCACCACTCACACATGAGATGTTCCACACGACACTGAACCATGGTATCACAAAATGAACCGTAGCCGCGAAAAGATAGTAAAACAAACAGCGGCTTACAAAGCGCCATGCCTCTCAGTTCCTAGCTACCTTGCAACTGAGTCCGGCGTAGCCGATACTCAATGATCTCTTGGCGGCACTGTTTCAAACTACAGCCACCAGGATCGCTATGATGACTTACATATAATAAAATGACTTGTACAGTCGTTACCAAGCTGCCAGGCGTATCAGACGTTCAAAGATTATTAGTTGCGTGAACACCTGTAAATAGAAAAAATAAGTCCTTATTAATTTAATTTTTTGGGAAATGGGGGTGTCATTTTCAACTTTCAGAGACAAAATTTCTCCCATGTTTTCTTCTCGATATTGGCTGGAGGTTTTGTTCGATGGTTCCCAACATGCTGTTGAATTTGTTTAATATATTAGTACATTATTCTTATATGATAATTATGCATGTCGACTTAAATTACCGACTTTTTGAAAGATATTATCGACAACTATTCTGTGTCAACTTATTAAAAGGTCTTATTTTAGTGTTGGCAATAGATATTTTTAATTTTTTTATATATTTTATTTAAATAAAAGGTGAGTACCTGAATTTTGTTCTTCTATTTGCAGGGATATTCAGCCTTTAGAAGCCTTTAGAACATTCGAGTATGAAGTTACTCCGATAAAAGAAGGAAATCTGAAGTTGATTGCCACATTTTATTCCAAAGAACTTGTGGATATTTCTGGATCAGCTACTGCAGAAGTGGTATCATAAACATTTAATTTCATTTTCATTTATTGTAATGCTATCAATTATTGTTCATTTTGCTTTCAAACAATAAAGTGAAAAATATCCAATATAAAAAATAAAATGTGAACATGTTATTTCTATACTCGAATTCAAGTACCATGAAGAACTGTAAGTTAAGAGAATTAGCCCTAGCTTTCTTCTTTCTTGAAGTTTTTTTAAAACATGTGATAATTATAATAAATTGTTAAATTCACTTGCATCTTTCACCTAATCATTCATATCCCTTTAGTATCTAAGGTGTTTGGGTACTGTTCATTCCCTGGAGGAAGTGGTAATAATGAACTAAAATATATTACTTACAGATCACTTTGTGAACCATAATTTGAATGTGATGTTACTTGTTGGTACATTTATTTAACATCGGTAATAATGGAACATTGAATGATATTGGGAGATAATAGCTACATTTAATGTACAGAAGCAAATCCAAACATCTTCTCAGCAATTACTCAATGGACCGTAGACATGACATAGGGTCAAAAACATATTTTTACACCTTGTTGAAGTACAGTCGCTTCAGATTACTGGATATCAAAATGTAGTGATATGTAATAAATTTAATAAAATTATTCAAGGAAATGTATTTCGTATATTTAATTTTATTTTGCGACTATTGTTGAAATGTCTGAGAAGTGAGCAGGTTCATTATAAATATTTGACGTATTCTCTAAAATCTCTTTTTGAATATTTCACTGTCATACAAATAACTATAAATGTAATTGCTATGGAAGACTGCCAATATCATTACTACATTAAAAAGATTATAAATATCAAATTGATTTTAACGTATAAAAAATCACTCAGAACGAACAAATGATTTCAATTCGACAATGCCATTACATTGCTTTTTTGTTGAAATTGTATCTAATTAAATGACTAATCTATGTTTCAAATTATTTCCAATCTACAAGCAATGACGGATAGTGCCCCACCAAAGTGGAGGTTGCAGCTTCATTGAATGACGGAAATGTAAATTCCAAAATTTAGAATACTGTGTACTGAAATGTAAGCAATTCATATAAATTCGTTAAAATTAAATTTAATAAAAGTCTATATTAAAACATTATTTACATGGTTTTAAGCGTAATGTCCGTGACAAGTATATTCACCTCCCGCGGAAGTGAGGAAATGCAAACTGCCGTTTCTACATCAATACCGGTTAATAACGGCCGATTCCACTCTGGCGGATTTTCCTCGTACCACACTGCATTTAATTTTTATCATTAATAAATTAATTTCATTGTTCGATATGATTTTCTATTTAAATATTTAGCATGACAATGGCGTCATTTATATAACGCGGTCGATCCGTCCTGATAACATTTTTTGTGGGTTTGACAAGACCGTCATAAAGATTTTTAATAACGAACTTTTACGTAAGAAATGTTTACTTATTTATTTCGGTTTCGGGAGTTTTCCTTATCATGACCAATAATAATAATAATAATAATAATAATAATAATAATAATAATAATAATAATAATAATAATAATAATAATAATAATAATAATAGGTTTCAAAAATCAAGTAACATTGAAATTTCTTGTTCTCTGCTTCGCACAAACTAAAGAAATTAATGGTGCTACAGAATGGCACAGTTTTCTCGTAGTAAAGTTTTCTAATTTCTTTGATGTGGTCTGGTCATAAAGTTTTCCCCTCATCCTCTTGACAACTGCCATCTATCGTTGCTTTCATTTTGTTACTTTTTCTCAATTTTTCGGTTTCCTAATTGGAGAACCGAAATATTACTTTAAGGATATTAAAGAAGATAGACTGAAGACTAGAAGAAGATGACTGAAATGAACAAAACAATGTTTTGTTTATATTTCAGGAAAACTTGTTGTTTTTTTCTTGGGTTATCTTTTTGTTTTGTTTTTAATATTGTACAATGTTTGTTCTTTTTGTTATGGGTGTTTATGGAATGACATTCTGTATCTTGGTAAATGCTCAAGGAAACGTCCAATTATAAATGTTCTGTGACTACGACTTTGTGTAATTTTTTTTACAAAATCTTCAAAAGGGAGAGCCCCGAATCCATGAAATTTTCACACCCAGCGTGAGTAGAGGTTACAATATAAAAAATCACATGATAAAATGGCATACAGTATTTCCTGAGTATTACAGTCATACAATAAAATATGGGATTTCTATTATGCATACAGAGATAATTCTGATATAAATCTAACTATGCTATGGCCAAAAAATTTGAGATAAATTCTTTTTTTATTGGATCCAGGATAATTCATTACACAAATACAGGATATATGAGACACTTTCAATATAAATAGCAATACCACGGAATAAATAAAATGTTCAATAATGTACTATTTCATACCCACAACGGTTTTGCCAATTTCTAATACACGTTTAACAGTACTATTTCTCTAATACCAATCCGTATGTCTCATATATCTATTACACGCATTTCATTAGACTCGCATTTAAGGGTTATAAACATCAAACCACGCGTGTCCAGATTCTAGCTCTGCGGCGTTACCGGTCGGTTTGAAGGTTCGAGAATGTCGCCAGAAACCTATCCCCATGCCTCAATTTTTATTAATGAAGTTTCGGCTTGTTTAGTCCAGGTATCATAGTTATCACTAGAGACAGGAAAAATATGTAGCATGAAAGTCCAAATATGTATGTAAATATGTAATGAAAACAGTAAGAATATGTAGCAAATGTGTAAAATCGGATATAATAACTAATATTAAAATGCTTTAATTATAAAACACATTTACAGAATACAACATTACATTTATAATAAATTTCCTAAACAAATTTAAAAAAATACAACATATCTACGACCTGCAAACAATGACGAAACTTGCAGTTCCTCGTCGAATCACACGTCGGCGATCCCCGAAGTTTCTTGGAAATTAAAGTTGAAGGTCACGAACCGCGTCAGTGATAGTTTTCACATCTAAAGTTGAAAACGATCTCAGTCGCTGATGGGCACTTCCCGCCAATGAGATAACCGAAGCAGGTGCGCCGGACTGTAAGAACATCACGCGCCTTCGCGAAGGGAATACGAGTATAAGGTATACCTGGAGTAGACAGCGCGCAGTAGCAATGTAGGAAAAATGCAGATTTTTTGAAAATACTTATTTTTTAAAAAATCCATAAAATTGAATATTGATAAATAGGGGTCGGATTTTGATGACCTAAAACATCGCCAAAAATAATCAATAAAATGCTCTTAAAATATTTTTAAAATGCTCTAAAAAAGAAGAAAAATAACCTAAAAAATGTGATTAAAACACAGTCAAATGAACAACTTCAGCTGTTGAATATGGTACTGATGTAATGGAGGCTTCTTCTTTTAGTTCAAGAGAACTCAACTTTGAAAGTTTAGATTTGGATTGTTCTTTGCCACAAACTTTCTGTCTTTAATTATCCCGAAATCGGCTGAACCGCCAATGTCGCTGATAGGCGTCACAGAAACTTTAGAATACTCACAATCGCTGACATTACAACTCCTGAGCAAAGAAATCAAATAGGCTACCAGGTATAAGTACTCAGGAATTCTGTGGAGAACATTTGTTGCATCTCGTAAATACTGTTTGAAGCAAGTGCCATTAAAATGACATTAAAAACGATGAAATGAGATTATGCATTAAAAATTACGGAAAAAGTTAAAAAAAATGACATATTATCCGAAAGCGATAAAAAACTTTTAAAAAACCTATAAAAATGGGACATTTCCTTTTGTCATAACATAATATGAATTTATATACAAAACGGCATTGTTCTAAAGTGAAAAGAAAAAAATTACATTTCATTAAAATCCGCTCCCTATTGAAAAAATAAAAAAATAATTTGGTAAATAGCAAAATATATAAAATATTTAATATGTTTTTGACTGTTTTTGACTAAATAAATAAATAAATAAATAAATATGGCACTAAATATGTAAAAAATTACAATGAAAAACTTGGATATTGCGGCGACGATTTGTCAAGATTTCAAATTTGAGAATGATAAATTGAAAAACAAAAAATATGTAATTACATAAATATCCGGTCTCTAGTTATCACGTGATAACATTTTGATACGTATTGCATCCGCTATTTTCGAGTTCCCTTATTAACTGACTTTTACGATCTATGACAACTTTTAAATATTGTCCTTTTCTTTACATTTTCAAAATCGTATCAATGGAAATCGTACGTACAGGGCATATAATCTGTTAGAAGTAAATATTTATGTGTGATGACCCACGAACTACTCTTCTAATATGGACATGTATTTCAGCAGTGCAGACACAAAACAAAATTGTTTGACAAAAGACTGACAAATTTAAAGAAATACACAAGGCGACGCAAAGCCGTCTGTAACGACAATAGCATGGAAATTGTACATACCACTAACACAATTCATAGTAAATTGCTTTTGGTTTAGAAAGTCGCAATATTTTATTATTCAAATTCGAGAAAAGAGATATTATTTCTTCAATAAAATCTTCAGAAAATTCAACAGTTATGGAAGAAGAAAATATTACTTCATTGAAATGCATGTGCAAGGTAATTGCTTTTGTAAACTATGTAATTAAAATTGTTACGAACAGCCTTTTCGAAGCTTATATCTCAATGTTCCCTGTTCACGAACCGACTCACATCGCTGTGAGATCGGGAGAAAAATGCGAAGGACAGAAAGTACGAACTCGCGGGAACGAGGAAATTTTTTTCGGATGGAACGGATGTGCGTGGTATAACTCTCTATATAATTTCGTGACAACAGTATATTTAAATTTCGGGCTAGTGGGTTTCCGTAGTCAGCCGGCTTTACTGTGAGGTGCTTCGTGAGGTAGTCAGTCGGCTTTACTGTGAGGTACTTCGAGTGGTGATATTTCTCCAGTGCGAATTACCGGTCCACAGCTAGATAGTCAAATGTTGGGGCTGCCCACTTTCAGCATTCTGACCTGCTGAATAATTTTTTCGGGCCATCATCCCTAGGCAGACTGCCTTCAGTGGGCTTGGAGTTCTGCCTACCCATTCGAGGCTCTCTACGTCCCGCGCAGGTCTTCGGCGTGCTGCCATTGCGCTCCTCTTCTGGCGCAGAGGTCGTCTTCTTGAGTTCTTCTTCCGCTGACCCCTTTCCTTCGACCTGTCCGGCAGAGGCCCTACCAGTAGCTGTGCTCATGGGTGTATCCGAACTTCACAACCAAGGACAGGATCATGCACTCCCTAAACTGGAAAAACTAGAAAATGAAAAAACTAGAATAGTGATATACGTAGGGAACACAATAACGGAAGATATGTTAACTAACAACGTAAGAAAAGGTCTTCTGTCACCTACATTTTTAATATATACTACGTAAATGACATAAGTGAAACTCTAAAACAAGAAGTTGGCACTCGTATTAAAATAATGAAAGAAGAGAGATTAATGGATTTACTATAAGCCGATGACGTCATCATTATTCACGCGACAGAAGACGAACTGTGGAGAGTTCTACACCACCTTAGTAAATTTTGCAAGAATAATGACATGACTATTTCAAAAAAAAGTGATGGTATTCGCGGAGAAATATCATATTAGGTCAAAAAGTTTATTGAAACCAAAATTGTAAAGCAAGTTCTCTCCTTCGATTACTTAATTTGAGTGCAAAATTGGTGGGGCAAAATTCTTGGATATAGACATAAAATTGATGAAATATCAAATAATATGTGGCACTATACACAATACCTTAAAAATAAAACAAGGCCTGAAACGATAATAAACTTTTACAATACAATTGAAGTTCTTACATTATTCTATTGGTGTGAAACATGAGTACCTACAGAAAGAACTTTAACAAGAATACAAAGTAAAGAGATGAAGTTTCTGAGAAGAAAAAAAAAGGATGTACCCGAGAAGACCAAATGAGAAATGATAAAATAAGAAAAAAGCAACAAGTAATTGCAGTTAATACTACAATGCAAGATTATAGGCAAAGACGGCTAGAACTTGTAAAGAGAATGGGTGATAATAGACTTCCAAAGGCAGCTTTGTGTTACTCACCAGTAAAATGAAGAGATGTAGGAAGACCTAGGAAAAGATGAACAGACACTATGATGACGAAATAGGCTGTAGCTTAAACCGTGAAGTGAAGAAGAAGAAGAAGAAGAAGAAGAAGAAGAAGAAGAAAAAGACGAAGAGGAAATTTCATGCATGTGTGCAAAATTCGCTTGAGTGAAGTGGCGGGTTCATAATTCCATCAAAAAGACAATATTGAGAGCAAAGAAAGGAAATATGAAAGTAACAGTTACGTATGTAAAATTGGGCGTGAAGATTCAGTTTTGAAAAGGGTATAAAGTATTCTTTTCAAGATACTTTCAAACCATTTGCTGAAAATGTGCCTTGTCGATTGATCCACTGCAAATCATGATTCTGATACATTTCAAGTCATTTTCGTCATACCTTCTGTGAATTCGATTTCTGTCACTCTTCCTTTTTTTTCAACAAACTTGCAACGAAGTATTTTGACATAAAATGTGTTGGAAAGCATGCTCAAGATTGTTGTTATTATTAAGGAGAAAACTGAAGTTCGGAGCTCATCTCCTGTCTGGACATACGTATCAAAACGCCAATTGAGTCCTGAATTAATTGACCTCTAAAATAATTATAGAGATTATAATATAATATAATTCGTCGTATATTATACGAGGCAATTTCGTTCGTGGGAGCGCGTTGTCGTTCGCCACTCAACTCGCGGTAGAATCGATTTCTTCACGAGGGGCAGGATAACGGGAACAAGAAATTGTTTTTCTTTCTTGCATTTTAGCCACTAAAAACCACAAATATTCAAACGCACCTAGTTTCTGCTTTTTCTAGTTCACGCAGATCCCGAAAATGATTTTGCGGGCTTCATGTACAGTACCGAACTAAATTAATAAATTAATTTCAAATTCGCAGGTCCTAAATCGATTGGATAAAATTCGTTTTGGGAAAATCCTGGGTACACTTCAGACGATAGGGCAGGGTTGTCTATAGACGAACAGACATACAGACAGAAGGAAAGATGGATAGACGAACAGACGGATAGACGCGTAAACGGACTGTCGTGCAGACGGACTGTCGATTGGTCGGAAGAACCGCCGGAAGGAAGGATGGTCGGACGAAAAGTCTGATACTCGTATTGAAAACTTTTTTTTCAATTTCAGGTACTTCCAAAACGTGTATTTACATGAACATTCTGTCATCGTTTTATCCACATTATATTTTTACATTTTCCTTTCCACCATGTTGTATAATCGTACACACTAGTATTTAAGGAATTAAGAATGGGTTGTCACACGTTGCGTGATAAAGATGTCATGAAATGAAAAGTCATACGATGCCACAAAGCATGATTTGGCACACTGTGAGTATTTTGGCCTTCGAAAAAAAGCACCTCTAGACGCGATGGAACCTGCAAATTCGGATTTAGGATGCCAGTGACCTGCCCCTCCAACATGTGGCTTATTTGTGGTGAGCGAGCAGGAGTTCATTTCGGGTCAACTACGGAGGTCATTGGTAATTGTTAGCTTATTGGCAACCGGAAGCTGGCGCGTTTCTCATTCGCTAACACGGGATATCCCGGCGCCGAATTCCAAATCTGCTTACGGGTTTTTTCCCTTTCCTCCAGCGGGCACCGCTCCATATCTCCTCTGGCCGGACAACGCCCCGCCCAGGCAACCACAGGGCTCCCGACATATGTGACAGTGTAGTGTATGCAATAGTGTGAGTATGTGTAAAGGGAGAGGATAGGACAAGGAAGTGAAGGAAATTATTACGCACCGTCCATAGCTCGTTCGTTAGGGTAAGGTATAACATTCGCCTGGTATTGATAGAAGAAATGATGGTAATCTACCGACGAGTCCAGCCGACCCCTAAAATTCTGCAGTGATTCGACCACGCGCTGCAGCTTATGCCGAAAATTCACTTCCCTACTCTAGAATCACTCCTCCAAAAACTCCCGGTAACGATAATACTGAAACAACGATATTACTACTCAGCTATCGCATCAGGTTATTGTTTTATAAAACTAGAAGTCTTACATCAGCACATATTTTCTTGTATCATTGGAAACAAATACGTAGTATTGAAATATTGCAATTTCTGCCCTACTGCCTCTGGTTCATATCTACATTTATTTTAATACTCAGGAAGAGTAATCATTTCTTACTTTTAAAAACGAAACAATCGTGAATAAATTTAACCGTGATGGTATGTGCAGCACAATATATCGTAAAGCAAAAGTAATTTCACGCAAACTTGCCTTAATTACATTGAAGTGAACTTCCAATTCTTGACTACCATAACCATAAAATTTCTTAGAGTAACATAATTGTAATTGTTAGTTCTAAGTAAAATCTATTACCTTCCGTAAAATGTACATGCTTTTCTCAAAAATTTTAACTACAATATACGATCAACACGAACGCCAAAATTGAGAAGAATTCGAATAATTTGAAACCGCCCTGTTACCATTTTGCGAATAGACAGCGCTTCAAACAAAGCGAGGGAAATTAGAATTTACAACTTCCAAATTTTTCCAGTTTTTTAAAGAACGGAAAGTTCGCCGAATGTAGGACAAGCATTTATTTCTTTATCGATCGTTGCGACTTATGGGTAAAGTATAAAGAAAACACTGGGGCCGTTTTTGATAAAATTGTTCAAAATAAAAATTGCCTATTTGTCATGCAAAATTACGCAAAAACTACTCGTTTTCGAAAATTAAACGTGACCTTATTTGAAGATCTTTTTTTCTTTTTGATGAACAGATTTGATGAAGAAAAAATCTATTTCCATTACTGAAGATGTAAAAAGGTCCCGAAAAAATTAGAACTTTTGCAATTTTCGAAAATTCAGGAAAGGCAAAGAAAATGTGATCTAAGCTATTTCTACATGTGTCTTTTCCTCTATGAGAAAAAATCTCTCAAAAAATTGAAGCAATTTTAAAGAAAACTTTTAACATGTTGGGGTTTGATGTAAATTACCTTCAAAAATAATGTTTTAATTTCAAGGTGACCGTGATATCAGTAAGATCGATCAGGAAATATCAATTTTGGTCATAATTCAGCTTTCAGTTTAGCCACTAGTGTTGTTCGCAGACAGACAGACGGTCGGGCTTTTATCCGTAAACTAATTTATCGGTATCAAAGACCCCATAAATGTATTATCCGTGTCAGAAAAAGTAACTTACCACTTATTTACGAACAAGATGTGCCCAATTTTTTGTTACCAGGGATCGACAATAAAAGTTTTTCTGTCTAAAATTCCGTGTTTTTTTCGCAGGATTACTTGGTCAATACTCTCTCTTCACCGCGCACGCAGTAGGTGGGAAAGTAAAAAGCTGGAAGAGGTTTTGCATTTAAGAAAACATCGTGTTCTGAAGAGGTATTTCTCGTTGCGCAGTTGCCGCAGCCGGACGCGCCGCTGGAGGTGACCAGCGTGGGCCTGTTCCCGCAGGAGAACGCCAAGAAGCACCACACGGACAAGTACGAGCTGCTGCACCTGGAGCCGCCCACGCCCGTGCTGCGGCGTGGCCAGGCGTTTCGCGTGGAGCTGCGGCTCAAGGACCGCGCCTACGACCCCGCGTATGACGCCGTCCGCCTCATCTTCAGCTTCGGTGCGCACCCCCTCCCCCCCCACACACACACACGGCGTCCGCGGCCGGAGTCTGAAACTCCTATTCGTAACGAACCGCGTCTCTGACCTCGTGTTGGTCGAAATCACTGCGGGGACGAGGCTCGTCCCGGATAGTCTTCATAATAATAGAATAGGAACTCTTGCAGGGACTGAATGCAGAAAAGTTTGCCACATAAAAGCTCAAATGAAAAGTGCAATAGTACATTATGCGAATAGTTTATGATGTCAAGCATTAAAGAATTAGTACGTTTTGAAAACTTGGTGCGACGTTAAGAGCGAGTTATGAAATTTATATTATATACATTATACTATTATATACATTATAAACGAGTTGCATAGATTATTATTTTGTAAAACAATCATTTTAAATTTATATTAGTATATATATATATATATATATATATATATATATATATATATACTAATATAAATGCACACTTGCCGAGTAAGAACATTCGAAAATAGGAAGTTTTTAGTTTCCATTACGTTAATGTATAAATAATGTACTCACTTCTGTAAGACCATTTGGTCGACCGGATAAAAATAAATTAAAAAACCATAACTTATTATCCTTATCATTATTCTTATTATCTGCGCGTGCGCAGGGCCGGAACCCAGCGTGATGCGCGGCACGCAAGGCTTTGCTCTGCTCAACCCCAGCGCGCAGCCCAAGGAGGGGCCGGTCAATTGGACGGCGACGGTGGCGGAGACGCGGCCGGACGCCCTGGTCATGGAGGTGAGCGCCCGGCACTAGTTTCGCGATAGATAGACTGCCATAACGATGGGGTTTCAATCATTACGTGGTATTAAGTAATTTACTTACAGTAAAAAAACACTAACTACTCTGTGTGACTCAAGAGAATGAAGTACATTAAGCTGCATTCGTTTCCTCCATTACCGGAAGCATCTATGCGTTAGATGAATTTATAGTAGTGATACTGAGGTTTCCTTTTCTGATTTCGAAATAACTGTCTAATGCGATCCTGTTACGCACAACATATAGAATTGTTTTACTTATTGTTAGATAATGAATCCTGAAAAACAAAAATATAGGAAACCTAACTTCCACCTGCTCCCTAATCAGGTCAACCAACAGCTGTATGAAACTACGGACAGCATCGTACAAAGGATGAAATTATATTTTTTTTTTCAAATTATCTGATTATGAAGAGAAGTCCAGAATAAATATGATAAATAATAGCGTGGAAAACGTCGGATTACTTCCCTTAATTATAAACAAAATAGCAATGAACATTGTTCTCAACATTTGATAACAATAATGATCACTCCTCTGCTTTAGAAACGAATGGAGCCTGTAAATTAGCTGAAGATCTGTTTTGATTTTCTGGTTCTGCTAAGTCTCTTAACTTCCCACTCCTCTGTCAATTTTATACAATCTTTAAGGTACAAACATTTAATACAATATCATGCGGTGCATAAGCATTTGAACTTGCGAGTGAATAACTTTTAGTCCAGACCTGGGCAAATTTCGTTACCAGGTATTTCGCAAAGTCGGACTATGAAGAAGAATGAAAGACGTATAAGAGACTCGGAATGTAAATTCTGTGCTTCCTCAGACCAAGTGACGCGGACGCCAGAGTATGGGGACGCCTTAGCTCTTCGCGACCCCCCACTCTCCGCTCTAACCCCTCATTCTAGGGAGCAGGGGTGTCCAACTTGCAAGGCCTCAAGGGCGACAACTAACACATTTAATATTGTTGCGGGCCATATTTTCATTACTCGGGCGATCCGCACCTGACTTCCCCGTATTGTTGATATTGGCAGTTGTCCGATTGTTCTGAATCGGAGGGGGGGGTAAAACGATGAGTGATATTATGCCGCATCATGCACAACGCAATAAAACACATTGAAATAACCTTCAGTTTCTGATTTTCCTAGAAAAAAATCCAGATCTAAACTTAACCTATTTTTACATTTAAGAGGAATTTGTGCCCGGAAGAGTGCTTGCGCTAAGCGCACGATGTTTTCTCCTTACATGGATGCAACTTTTGACTATTAACCTTCCACGGGCATTCGGGTAAAGGCATTCGGGCTTTCGGGTTTTTGCCGCTATTTGGACAACCCTGTTCTAGAGCAATAGGTCGAACAATAGGTTCAACAAAATAAGTTACTATGTACTACATGTTGGTCCTTCTAACCTAATGTCGAAAGTCTGCGTTCAAACTGAGTGAGATCGGGGAATTCGTTAAGAGCAGGGGATGTGACATCATTGTCGATATTTTCGAAACATCGATGTTTTTATAAAACCATTGGTGTATTTAACAGGGATTTTTGAGACCGGTGTTTTTTAACATCGATGATGCGTTCGATGTTTTTATGGGATGGACATTTTTAAAATGAAGAAGTGGAAAATAAAATTTTCAAATATTCACAAATGGAATATTCTTGTAACTAGTGCGAACAAAGGTGAAAAATAAATAAAATCGATTTTTCGTCAATAAAGAAGCCTATATCATTTTTGAATTATTAAATTAGATGATAAAAGTTTCGTTAATCA
The DNA here is from genome assembly GCA_011170035.1 of Teleogryllus occipitalis. Classification (NCBI taxonomy): domain Eukaryota; kingdom Metazoa; phylum Arthropoda; class Insecta; order Orthoptera; family Gryllidae; genus Teleogryllus; species Teleogryllus occipitalis. Next base: position 6,861 of record BLKR01005626.1, on the reverse strand, counting down.
TGTCTCGTGTCAGTTGTCCTCATGATCTTTTAATTTGGTTTAGTCAGTAGTTTTTAATTAAAATTAATAAACGATATCTTTTTCACATTAACACACCCTCACGTGAACTTCAATGGTTACTTATCCAGATGTATGAACAATAATTTTTAAAAACATCTATTGTTTTGGATTGATGTTTTATTGCCTTCGATGCTTTAATTTTGAGCATGAATGTTAGAAATAACCATATTTTGTTGGCAAAGTCCACCCTAGTAAGAGCTGTGCTTGTTAGACGAGTCCCAAAGCCATTGCCAATGCAATGAACGAAAGCAAAAGAAACCTATGTAAAATAATCATAAAATACTAAACCTATTCTACTTACATATATTTGAAATGAAAATGAAATTTTAATGGAAATGGTTAGAGTATATGTTTCAATGTAGAGAATTTTGAATGAACTATTTTGAATGAAGTACTTTCTTATCTTGATCATGAATGAGCTTCAATACAATCATTTTTGTGCAGACCGAAAATTTTTATTGAATTTATACAATCCGAGCAAAATTTCGCAAAACATTTGTGCATAAGAGTAATTTAAATCACTCTTTTAATTACTGATTGAAATGAATTATTTCATATTTCTGATGTCACACATTTAAGACCGGAATCTTTACCTCAGGTAACGAGCCCTCCTGACGTCCCCGTGGGCATTTGGGAACTGCAGGTGAAAACCTTCTTCAAGGAAAGCAGCAACGCAGAGAACCTCAGTAAATATGAAGGCGACATATATCTGCTCTTCAACCCCTGGGCCCCAGGTACGTTTATTGTTTTCTGAGCAATCGAGGAAGCAAAATAAAATTAGTAATATTTATTTTAGGAGTCATAATGGTTTCACAATTTTCCCACGTTCAAAATAAAGATCTAATAATTTGTCCTAACAACAAACACGATTCAACTTCAAAATATAAATGTTCATAGAACAGATTTTTGTGAGTAGAAGGTTTATGGTGATTTGGTAACACAACATCCGATGTGTCATCACATCCGGTGTCGTCACATCCGTTGGGAAAAGCGAGCGGATGTTCTGACGCCAAGGCTGCGGCAAGGTCAGTGCGTCGTGGTGTGTTCCGAGAAGCGTGCGGTCCCCGGCGGGAGTATCGTTTCGGAAGTTTACATCCGCCTGGGTGGCGAAGGTATGAAGTGCGTCCTCCGCTTAGTTAATCCTTCAACGCGGCGGCGAGGGTGTGCACGGTAGCATTTGAAGGCGGCTTGAAGTGAAAGGTGCGGTCAGCGGCACCGCGGGAACAGGTAGCCAGCGGAGCGCATCCGGTGAGGCCTGATGCGGGAGCATCTCAGCTCAGGCGGCGTCGCGCTTCTGAGTGCTCTACCGAGAGAATGCTTTTATCTTATTTAGCAACTGAATTTATCCACATTCTCGTTATCAGGCTCCGGTAATGAATTTTTTCTGCCGAAAATTTGCCCTTTTTCGCACAGAATTACATAACTTTCTCTATACTACGTATATTACTCCGTATATAAAAACTGTAACATAAACTATATTGAAAAAGATAATAACGAAATAACTTCTAGCTCACAAGAAATAGCTAATATTTTAGCAAAAACCCTCACTCCACCTGACAGTGTACCGTACATTCTCCTTAACAATCTTCCAACGAAAGGAATAGAAACATTATTACAAATATATAACTATATTTGGACACAAAATGTGTTCCCCAAAATGTGGCGTATAGCAATCGTTATACCAATATCCAAACCAAATAATGACAAATTAAAACCTACAAATTATTGGCCGATATCTTTAACTTGCAATATGTGTAAATTACTCGAAAAAATAATAAATTCAAGATTTGTTTGGTTTCTTGAGCAACAACACCTAATCAGAAACACTCAGTTTTGATTTCGACATGGACACTACTTTGTCTCCTTTGATCAGCATTAACAATTACATTCATGAAGCTTTCGCTTCAATAATCAACATGTTTTGGCAGTTTGTCTCGATATAGAGAAAGAATACGATATGGTTTGGACTCATCACATTCTAATACAATTACATAAACTTGGAATACGAAATCACATGTTTGAATTTATTAAAAATTTCATGGGCATTGGCATGCATAACACAATGAAAGAGCTGTATCATTCAACTTACATTTAATCGGTAAAAAAAACTAGTGAGAAAGTCACGGTGAAGCCGTTTAGACAGTAACAATAACTTAAAGCTAACTTACAACTAGATTACAAGGGTGAGGCGTCTCGTCGGATCATTTGCCCATCTCTCGCCTCGGTGATTGCCCGGACGGGCGCAGGGTCATCGCTCCGGCGCTGGCAGGGATTACGAGCGGCGCTCCCCAGGTATAGAACGATTTTCCTAAAGATGAGCCAAAGTGACAGTTCGCGAAAACAAGTGAACATCACATGTATTTCAGAGAAGAATCCCTCCGCCGCGACAGCTATTCAGCCACGCCCCTTCGTAAAGTGCTAATGGCTCCTGTGAAAACATCTCTATGCAGAAGTCTAAGAGTTTCGCTGAGGTATATGCACGTACGCGAGTCTGGGAAATATTTAAATTTAATTACGTATGTGGAAAATCTCTTAACATGCTCTCACAATCAGTAAAAGAAAACTGCCACGAATGTAAATAGAAATCTCTCAATCACAGCTCGCCACACAACAGCACAAAGGCCGGAACCACGTGCATCGGTACCCATCTCGCTTTCAAGTATCGATTTTAAAATAAACATAATATTTATCACACAAAAAGTAAATTCAATGTAATGTTAATAGAAAAAAGACTTTTTACAGAAGAGCACATAACACTGCACTTCCTAATTTCAATTATTTTTCGCATCGCACTATATTTTTGTCGGACGACGACATTACAAAAGGAAGAGTCGAAACCATTTACAAGTTAGCCAACTGCAAACGAACGAATGCGGGAAGGGAGTCCAATGGGCTCGAGGGGACAACGACCACACAATCATCAGTTAAGTTGCTAGCACTAGCTGTCACTTTGGCTCATCCTTAGGGAAATCGCTCTATAGGGCCCGTCGCAGACGTGGCGTCGGCGGCGGCTTCCGCGGCGTCTGGCTGAGAGGGCGATGCCGGGGTCGGCGATGGCGGCGCACGCTGTGCCCGGGCGCGAACCGTGCACAGGGCGCCGGGGCGGCGTCTCGCGACCCAACGTGCGTTGGTCTGACGCGTACAGGGCGCCGGAAATGGCGGCTCAGTCCTCATCTGCCTCACCTCCGGAACTGGGCAGGAAACTGGCTCGCGGTGCGGTGCGCGTGGCCTCGAGTTCAGGCCCTGGCCTCGCGGTTTTCAGCGGCGGCCAGCGGCGCGTACATAAATGTGCTGGGAACAGCAGCGGTCCCTATTTCAAAGTGGAGCCCGTGGCGGCAAAGCTCACAAGCTCATCCGAGGCCAAGTCTAACAGACCGCGAACTCGAACATGGCCGAAGCCAAAGTACCTCTGCACGCGACTCTCGGGAGAGCACGTCTGCACTCGCCCGCTGTTTAGAAGAGGAGACTTATGTACAAAGTAAAACAACAACAGTTCTTTCACCATAAATTTATTTCAGTAAAGCCACAATCCAAATCAAGTCCGAAATACAAACCAAGTTCCAGTCCGCCAGAAGAATACAATCACCGTAACACGCACTTCAAACACCGAACTTACTGCTATTGCTAGGCACTCGCTTGCTGCTTCAGAAATGTCCTACTGCCTACTGCCCCGGGTGAGGCCCTATAAATACGCCCCGAGGCATCGGGGCGAGTCTCTTGCTTCCCGCCTCCATGGCGGGGCATCGAGGAGAAATGCCCCTCCTGTGACCGCTTAGCCGACACGGCCCGGTGACCACGGAAAAGCGCCGCCGCTTGCCCTGCTCCTGGTGGCGTCTTCCCGTACTCCTCATTTCTCGACTGGCCGCGTCCCCGGCGCAACTCTGCAGCGGCCACAGTGGGCCGCAACTATGTTGGCCGGTACAGTGTTCATACCACGTGGGCACAAATGCTGTTATACACAGCAGAGACCTCTGTACTCGACCGCGGTTCAGAAGAGAAGCCCCTCCTAGTGCTCGCACGGAGTTCCACCGCGCGATGAGGTCACGTGAACACCCCCCCCGCGTTCATTGGCTCGCAACATCACGCGATATGGGGTGGCCAATTGAGGCTGTGTCGGCGCAGCAACCGTCGTTTCAGCAAAAATCCCACCACGTCACGGCTTCCCCGAATGTAGCTGGGCAAGGCCGGCGTCGCCCGGGAATTTTGCCTACGTTACCGGCGCGCCCGTGCCGGGGGTTCGCAGACAATGGAACCCGCGTTCCACGCTGCCTCGGTGCGCGCACGTAACGGTGAATGGTGAAATTCTAGGCTCCCTTGAAACGAGCGTTTTCAACACGTATTCAACATGTGTTGGAAATATTTTATATTAAGTCCATCAACCGTCGCCTCACGTGGGCGACTATCCCATATATTTATATATTTACATATTTGACCCTAAATAACATATATTTTCATATTACTAATTTTTTCCCTTTTCCTGGAAGTTTTTTATTTAATTCTTCATATTTTACGTATGGTTTTGATAAGGAATCACTCAAACAAACAAATTAGCATAATCAAACATTTTTATCTGCAGCGCCCTCTCTAAATGACGCTATTGCATCGCGTTGAAATGAGGCTGTCCATAAATTCTGACGGTATTGCAAATAAAAGGGCAAGGCGTCGATGCAATCCATTGCTTCAGGTACGTAAATTATCGGTGCGAGTAAGGCAGAGAACAGACAGGCAGTTTGAGTTGTGAAAATATACGTTTCGCAGACGATATCGCGCACCCACTTCGCATCTTTCAGAGGTCTCCCTTGCCCTTGATACCCTTCACCAGAAACCATACGCACTAGCTCAGGATGTGCCATTGACATGTTTCTTTCTCCGAGTGTCACACGTGAACCTCCGCCATTGTTTGTAAATTATCTCTTTGAGCTGAAAATCTGAAGTAAAATTACGATGTGGCACTGACACGTTTGGATTAATCCTTATGGAGTAGTGGTAACGCTGAGTGAGAATTTGGCTCAGGGCAAAGTACAGTTCGGTTCCGAGTTCTCCGGCCCTGTGAGAGGGGTCTAAGTTTCTCCGCGGGGTGAAGGGAGCGCGATAAGGTGATGGGCTGTAGGATTTGTTTGACAGACGTCCGTGAGTCACACATGGGCTGTAGGCAAGGGCCTGCGCGTGCTTGGTCAATGCATTGGTTTCGCAAACATCAGCTCAGTTTTGATTCAGAGTGCGCGAATGTTAGATGCGAAATGGCGAAGCGGAAATCGAATTCGACAATTTATAGTGAAGGTCGGTTCTGCATTAGGCGACTACCATGGTCAGATGAATCAAGAAAATTTTGAAAATTGGGTGAGAGAAACATTATTACAATAACTGCCTTCTAAGGCAGTAACTGTTCTTGATAATGCTCCATATCATTGTGTTAGCTAATAAAACCCCAACTGCATATGCATTTTAATGCGCGACATGATTCAATGGTTGAATGCAAAAGGAATGCATGCTAATGAAAACCTGAGGAAGCCTGAATTATACCAATTAGTTCTGCAACTAAAACCTCAGAACAAGACATACAAAATTGATGAGCTGTTTGCCAGTACCGGTCATTCTGTTATCCACCTTCTGAATCCCATTGAAATGGCATGGGCAAAAATTAAGAGACTTATAAAGGAAAGCAAAGAAGTCCTTAGAGCTTACAAACTGGGCTATCATTAAAGTCACTATTGAAGACTGGAAGGGTTACTGCGCTCTTGTCATGAAACTTGAAAATGAATACTGGGGGAGGGACGGTCCAGTGCCAGATATTATAGACAGTATTGTTATAAATATGGACTCGGATATCGAGAGTGAAGACACTGAAAATAGCGATAGTTCATCAGTGGACAATGATTAGGTAAGGTCAATGTCTTTAACTCAATAGTAGTGTCCACCTCTTCCCCCACTCCCTACCGTCGCTTCCTTTCTGTATCCCCACTCTACCCCCTCTCCTTCGCTCTGCGACTGACACAGTGAAATGGCATGACGTCACAGAGCCGGAGACATCAGAACTGAACTGTACCATTGTACCATTGTACCGAAATTGACAGAAAACCAAACTCTGCTTTTTTGAAACAATATATAGTAGAATGGCTAAATAATCATGGGGTTGCTTTTGATCCATCACTCACAAAAGCCCAGTTATTACGAATCATTCAAAGTATGCCCACTGAAAAAAACCCGTCGTTGATCAAACAATAATTGAACATGGCCACATTCCTCTCCGTCTTCCACCGTACCATCCAGATCTAAATCCAATAGAACTTCTTTGGAGATTTATAAAAGGGCGCGTGGCAGCAGAAATGCTTGGTGCATCCTTAAAAGAAAAGGAAACGTTTTGCAGAGAAGCGTTTGCACAATACAGTGCTGAACAATGGAAGAAATGCTGCGAGCATTTGCAGAGAATAGATGCGACATATTAATTCAGACAACGTGATGGACCAACACATTGATGAATTCGTGATTTATTTGGACACTCCTGGCAGTGCGAGTTCTTCTTCTGACGACGAGAGCAGTGATGACGAGTGTCGGCAGTGATGACGAGTGTGCGATCGCTGCGTCTCGCAGTCGCCCTCTCCTTGTCGCCTACGCGCTTCCTTATCGCCGAGAGGGGAAATCTCAGATGCCACAGAGTGGGGGCAGCCTCCAAGACTTCACCAAAGGTATGGGTCTTTCCACGTAAGAAAAGACCCTAAAAATTCAAGATGGCGGAGTTTCGGCACTGCCAACCTCATCGAAATAAAACACGAAAGCGCCGACGTGACTTGTTTAAATGTA